>CM064483.1:34607531-34772531 GCA_032716605.1 Paralithodes platypus | reverse complement strand
ATTGATCTCCCCATTTTAGTATCGTCTGCGAATTTACTTATCCTACTAGTTATACCTAAATCTAGGTCATTTATGTATATAAGAAACAACAGGGGACCTAATACCGATCCCTGGGGGACACCACTTTTGACTGCTCCCCACTCTGACTTGGTACCATTTATGCTGACTCTCTGTTTCCTACCAATTAGCCATGACCTAATCCATCCCAACAACGATCCTCCTATTCCATGTGCCTCAACCTTTCTCATCAATCTCTCATGAGGGACTCTGTCGAAAGCTTTACTGAAATCTAAATAAATAATATCATATGACTTGTCACTATCAACTGCTTCATATACCTCTGAGAAAAAGCTAAGAAAATTAGTAAGGCAAGAACGTCCCTGAGTGAATCCATGCTGAGAAGAATTTATTAAGTTAAATTTTTCTAAGTGGCTTCTAATTTTCCTAGCAACTTTCCTATGATTGATGTGAGACTAATGGGAATATATGGGATATATGGGATACTAATGGGATATACCGGTTTGTGGGATGAATTTTCTCAATTAAATATTTTGTTTTATTTAATTAGTTTAACCTGATCCCAGCTGAATTAAATAGATATCTACGCTATGAAAGAATTACGGTATGGCACTCACATTTATGGCAGTGTTTATTGGGCGGGAAAAGTGAAGGACATACGGGTATGTGTCTAGATAGCCTATATGGGTGATGCCATCCTGCTTGCATAAAGTGTGGAAGAACTTCACAGGGTTGCCACTAATTTTGATAAGTTATTTGAGATGAATTTACAAATCAATCCAATTAAATGTGTAAGTAAGGTGTACCGGTACCTCTTCAAGCCGATAGTAGTGCACATTAACATATACCGGTAATATATAATAATGTATGAAGAAGGGATTATTGTAGTCATGGTGTATAATAGGGGTTGAAGGTGTCTTGAATGGGACCGTACCGTACATAATGCTCATATACCGGTACAGTATTTTGTGATACTTTTTAGTTACATACATACATACATTGGTTTAATGTTATTTTTCCATTACATGCATTGTGACGGTTCAGACGGGGTTGCCTTTAAGTAGTTGGAGTGTACTGAAGTACAAAAAAGTCGCGCCACAGCACTGCCCCACCAAGTGATCACTGTGGCTGATGTTGGTATATGGCCTAGTGCTAACCGTGCCTCAGCAAGACTCAACAGAGTCCTCCTGCAGCACTTGCACCTGCAGTATCTGCAACCACACCAGCCTTAACATGTTACAAAAAGACAGCACCATAACAAGACTCTACTGTATATTAGGCAATTGGACTATAGAACAATAAAATCCGGCCCCAACATGCAAACACTGTTGCCGACACAGGTGTGGTGCCAAACGGCCCCCAGGTTAGACTCAGTCCCCTGTGGCACCTATCTGCACCCCACCAGCCTCGGCAGTGCCATACCAAGACAGTTCTAAGATAAAGACTTTACTGTCTAGTAATGGCTGTTGATCCACAAGTCTATCGCCATCCCCCTATTAGTTGCCTTGTACGACACGCAGTAGTATGCGTGAGGCATAGGCCTATTCTTTTTTTCCTCCACCATTAGATGAAGGCCCCCTTATCCCCTGGGGGGTAGGGATTGCATTAGTTTACCATTTACATTTCAAGTGGAAACTGAACTGACCATACCTTACAGTAATGAGATACCGGTACTCGTATTAATAAAGTAGATGTGCCGTTTTGCCCAAAATCAAAACGGCATACCCAACTCTGCGATGGGTTACCATCATCACTAATAATACCATCATCAATCACAATCAACATAATCACTACTACTGCCATCATCACTACAACTGCCATCATCACTACAACTGCCACAAACATAACGAGTACTGTCATGATAACAATTACTATGATCATCAACACTACTACAATTACAATTATCACTACTACTCTCACCATCATCACTGTCCATTGTCACTAGCATCTTAATCACTACTATCATAATTGATACAACTATCAACCATCATTACTAATATCATCACCACCATCTTACAATCATCATTACTACTGTTAACATCATCACTACTACTATAACCATCATCATTACTACTGTCACAAATATTACCATAATTTATTCTACTGTCACCATCATCACTACTACTGCCATCATCACCATTACTATGAACTTCATCACCACAACTATCGTCATCATCACTACAAATTTCACAATCCTCACTACTACTCACCATCATCACTAATACTCACACCATCGTCACTACCATCATCACTACTGTCATTATTATCACTACAACTATCATCATTACTTGTCACCATCATCACTACTATTATGACCATCATTACTACTACTGTCACCATCATACCTACTACTGTCATCATCATCAATACAACTACAACCATCATCACTACAATTATCACCATTATCACTACTATCACCATAAATCCAAATATTACTACCATCACTTCTAATGCCAACTAAACTAACTTAACCTAGCAAGTGATAGCGAGATGTTTTCGCTCCCAGAACGAATGCGTTCTTAGTGTGTGAGCCTTCACATACTAAGAACGCAATCATTGCTGGGGGGGGGGGGGGGCAAATCCATATTTTGGACCTAAAATCATAACTATTGCATAAATTCAAAAAATCTTTTTTGACTGACGTTTGCATTCACGCAACAAATGTTCGTGTGAAATTTGGTGAAAATCCGTCCAACGGTCTAGGAGGAGTTCCGAGACAGACGGACGACGACGACGACGACGACGACGACGACAGACATTTTTTTTGTGTGGTACCCACTATACGGGGGGGCGATACCAAACTCTGCTTACGCAGAGTTGATAAGAAAACTAGTGTAATTACATAAAACAGGTGTACACTATAAGCACCGTAAATTTGTACCGGTACTATATGCTAATGGATATCAGATGAAAGATCGATATATTTTCTATTTACAGTAATATGCACAGTATGCAGACAAGTTCCTAAAATTGTTATCACCATTTATGTTATTGCAAAAATTGGTTAGGTTCAATGAAAAATAAGTACGGTAAAAAAAAATTAGTACATAAAATGTTCAGTATATAGTTGTTTACTAATTATTTAATTATATACATTAGTTTAAAGGACTAAAGTTTCAAAATCTTATTATTTGTGTTGCTGGTGTTAATAAAGTAGACGTGCCGTTTTGCCCAAAATCAAAACGGCATACCCAACTCTGCGATGGGTTACCATCATCACTACTTATACCATCATCAATCACAATCAACATAATCACTACTACTGCCATCATCACTACAACTGCCATCATCACTACAACTGCCACAATCATCACGAGTACTGTCATCATCACCATTACTATGATCATCATCACTACTACAATTACAATTATCACTACTACTCTCACCATAATCCCTGTCCATTGTCACTATCATCATTGATACTACAACTATCAACCATCATTACTAATATCATCACCACCATCTTACAATCATCATTACTACTGTTAACATCATCACTACTACTATAACCATCATCATTACTACTGTCCCAAATATTACCATAATTTATTCTACTGTCACCATAATAACTACTACTGCCATCATCACCATTACTATGAACTTCATCACCACAACTATCGTCATCATCACTACAAATTTCACCATCCTCACTACTACTCACCATCATCACTAATACTCACACCATCGTCACTACCATCATCACTACTGTCATTATTATCACTACAACTATCATCATTACTTGTCACCATCATCACTACTATTATGACCATCATTACTACTACTGTCACCATCATATCTACTACTGTCATCATCAATACAACTACAACCATCATCACTACAATTATCACCATTATCACTACTATCACCATCAATCCAAATATTACTACCATCACTTCTAATGCCAACTAAACTAACTTAACCTAGCAAATGCGTAGCGAGATGTTTTCGCTCCCAGAACGCCATCATTGCTGGGGGTTGGGGGGTTGGGGGGGGGGGGGGGGTTCCAGGAGGGTTGGGGGGTCCGGGAGGTGGGGGGGGGGGGCGAAACCCTATTTTAGACCTAAAATCATAACTATTGCATAAATTCAAAAAATCTTTTTTGAATGACTTTTGCATTCACGCAACAAATGTTCGTGTGAAATTTGGTGAACGGTCTAGGAGGAGTTCCGAGACAGACGGACGACGACGACGACGACGACGACAGATTTTTTTTTCGTGTGGTACCCACTATACGGGGGGGGGGGCCGATACCAAACTCTGCTTACGCAGAGTTGATAATAATGTTGTAAGCTACTACCCTGATGATGTCATAACAAAGGTTGTCAAGATAACTAGTTACCGGGAACCTACTAGTAAATAGTTTTTTCCCTTTTGTATTGACTAATTTACCTGCCCTCACCTCATGGGGTGAGGAGGCCTTCATCTTATGGTGAGGGAAAAAAAGAATATGTCTCACACATCCTACTGCATGTCATACAAGGCGACTAATTAGGGGGATGGCAATCGAATTGTGGACCAACAGCCATTACTATGCAATCAAGTTTTAATCTTAGCGCTGTCTTTTTATTGGCTGCCGATGCTGGTGAGGTGCAGAAAGGTGCTACAGGAGACTTTACTAGTAGAATGTAACCTGGGCGCTGTTTGGCACCACACCACCGTCAGCCACAGCAGGGTGTCAAACGAAAGCCAAGTTCATTCTTTTTAGCCGTCCGGGTGGCTCAGTTGATAGCGTTAGTGCTTCACATTTTGCAGTCTTGCGTTCAATCCCCACTCAGATTGAAAAGTTTTTCTGAGACATAGCCGACGGTTACTGTCTCCCCATGAGCAAGGGGGATGGGTAATGGTCTCTGGTTGATTAAAGAAGTGTTAAGCGCTTGAGAATCCTCAAAGGAGGAGATCTATCTATCTATTGCCGGACGCCTTACTCCCCTTACGAGGGTGGCCATACACAGACTGCCCCCAAGCGGACCTATTCCCTATGAGAGGGACAACCCGAGCCAGTTTAGTGAAGGACTTACAGGATTGACCACTCAATTTAGGATCCGTCCGACTCCGAGGCCCTCTGTGTATCTTGTTAGCACTATTTTTCTACAGTGGTGTTCGGCTAATCCATCCACTAACCTGCCTTACCCTTAGGTAAGCAGTACGGATTTGTATCAGGTTTACTCCCCTAGACAGGTAGCCAACCAAGGCTCACGAGTCCCATCCACCCGGATTTGTATAAGGTTGTCTCCCCTAGATGAGTTGCCGACCAAGGCTAACGAGTCCCATCCACCCAAAGGAGGATGATACGGACGCTATATAAGTAACCAGACGATTATTATTATATGCAAAGATAAAATTGGGGTTTAGGCTATAGTTCAAATTATGTCTGGAAGTGATAAAATGGCCAAAACAATACTACAGTAGGCCTACTTCATGTCAATTTTCTTGTATTCCTCCTCATATTCATTCAAGCCTTCAAACAAAATTGTTCCGGTTTGACACCCTGGGCCAGTGTTTGCATGTTGGACCAGTGTTGGGGCAGGACTTTATTGTTCTGTAGTCCAAGTTGTCTAATGTAGAGTCTCGTTATGGTGCTGTCTTGTCATAGCACTGTTAAGGCTGGTGTGGTTGCAGATACTGCAGTAGAGACTTTGTCGAGTCTTGCTGAGGCACGGTTAGCACTACCGGTATGCCAACATCAGCCACAGTGATGGCATGTTGGGGCAGTGTTGTGATGGGACTTTATTGTACTACACTCCAACTGCTGAAAGGCAACCCCGTTTGAGCCGTTACAATGTATGTGTAGCGGTGACTTTATGGTTACTCTTTTTACCTCTTACCTTAATTGTCCTTGATTATGCTTGTAGTTGAGGTTTTCACTGTAAAAACATGTTGAAAGGTAATTTGTTAAGGTATTGATTTGAAGTAAAGACACTGTTGGGTTTTTCTAGTTTTATTACCAACAAAATAGATTATGCTTAATTAGGGGCTGGTTTGAGTTATTGATTGTATTTGTAGGTATTGTAGCTACCCGACTGGGAAATACCTACAGCTTTGCACTATATTATAAAAGCAATTAGATTGAGCTATATTCCTGTGATTATATTCTTTCCTGTAAAAGAATAAAGAATAAGAATAGCGAAATATATAATGGTACACAAACTAATTATCGCACTGTATCGCACTGTCACTGTATATGTCACTGTATTAATTACCACGGCCGCATGAAGGGTTAACCTTCCTAATGGCTGTCTGTTCTGCTACTGGTCAATGCCTGGGGCTCGAGCGTGCCGGCTTCTGACTAGTGTGGAGTCATACGATACATGTTGCTAGCAATCATATTGGAGTTGCTGCAATACTTTAAGAAGACCGTGGGAACGCTTGCTTACTCTGCAAGAATTGTACCAAGTCCTTTTATAGGTGGGGGAGATGATCTATCTATAGGGAGATCATTCCCAACTAGAATGTACAGTAGTATACTTAACCCTTATTTACCGGGCTAGGTGGTCTATTTGACCGTAGCGCCCAGCGTGTATTTTTTACCCTAAATAGGGTTGTTTACGTGATCATTTTCATGACTAAATTAGACCCAGAGCGTAAAACAAGTATCTATCCCTGAAAGGGCGTAAACAGAGCTTTCCAATGACACCTGAACCATCCTTGTACAACCACTGGTACTCTTGCAACGATCGTGAAATACGAGTGCAAAAACCCTGAAATAAGGTAATTTCCTTACATAATTCCCTGTGTAGCGAGTGAGAAAGGAGGGGGGAAAGTAGAATACAGTTCAGTATGTCCACGGTGGTCGTGGGGACCTGTCATAGCATTGCTACGCTCGTCCCACCGCTCAGCTCTCTCTCTCAGCAACATTACGTGCTGAAAATGGCGCTCGACATAAGTTGTGAACCGCCACATAGTCCATATTTATTTCACACGACATAAGTTGCGCGCCGCCAGTTAAGGGTTAAGTAAGTGAATAACTGTTATAAGGATGAGAGCTATACAAGTGATTACATGAGTTACCCTAGAGTGTACAGTCGCTCAAAATGCGCTGTTACACCGCTCGGCCACGTAAAGTGAGGCTCACCGAACATATATATATATCATCCCTATCATCCCTATGACTTACATAATCCTATTCCCAGTGTATAGCAATGCCAAAGAAAGTGTGATAAAGGTGAGGACCAAAACTTACACGTTAGCATTAACAGGTGCTTAAATTTTTCCTCACGCCAAAGCAACAGGTGATCAACCCTGAACGGAAGACGAAGGGAGAGACTTACTAGGATAAGGTTGTTGACGAGAGTCATGGTGTAGTGTAGTAGGAAAAATGATTCCCTGATTAATTAAGAAAACTAAGGTTAGTTGTATTCTGAAGAATTTATGAAATTCATGAGGTTTGAGAGTGCTCGTAAGAGATGATGATGAGGTCCAAAGAATTACCTGCGAAAGAATATGTTAATAGGAATGAACTCTGAGGAGAGGTTAGTTATCAAGGCAATATGTTGACGAAAAGGAAGGGTGAAGATTAGTGAAATCCGTACTTCGCAGTGAACAGGTGCCTGACACATCCCATGATTATTAACTATTACTCTAAATCTAAACTATGAACCAGTCAGTCACAGATGCTTGAGTCAAGGTAAGGTCGCATGCATTTATGTCCGGGGACAGAGGGAAAACACATACTCAGGACGCACAGACAGGGGAAGATACGAGGACCTACATGAATAAAGGCGTCTTTGTTTGTCAGAGTCATAAGTTGAAGTTCGTCAGGGACGAGCAACATGTCTGCTGTTTCATTAAAGGTTAGTAATCATCCGTGTAAAAGAAACGGGAACGGCATAATTCTTCAGTCATTGTAAAATGTGAGGACTGGAACTGAATGTGGACTAAAATGGTGAGTGGAATAACTATCTATTTATGAGAGAGTATACAATTTTCTTACTCAAAAGCGGAAACAGGGCAAACTGTTCCTTCTCTATGGCTGATGCTGTACGGAGATGAGCAACAGGCAGTAGATCAATGATGATCCATCTCTGATATCACCGTACTCAATGAATTCATCACATTCGTCTTACTTGTGAGTCGTACATCTATACTTGTGAGTCTTACTTCTAGAATTCTAGACTCTATAGAGCTTTTGCTGCAGTCTCCAGGACAGTGAGTATCTTTCTTAGCTTTTGTACTTCAGAAGCGTGGGCTTTTCTAAAGAGCTCATAGGAGGGTAGGTCAGCAAATATAACAGTCCTCTCTTTATACGCCGTGAGTGAGCGTGTTTGGCTACCTGGGTAGGATCGTCAGGCAGGGCCAATTGTATCTTCCGTAATTTACGATTTATACGAGCTACACGTGAGCGTTGGAGTATAACTGTAAGTCTTAAGTCACGGGGCATTGTCTGATTAGTCAGCAGGAAGGTGAAAGTAGAGTGCTGAACTGCTACTACATCTTCCGTAATTAGCACTCTTCCAACTTGAGCTACAAGGGCGCCAGGTTTCAGATACGAGGATGACGTAGAATCAACCATAATTAGTGTTCCAAGTAGAAGAAGGGCTTTCATTAACCAGATCATCTTTCTCGGGAGAAAGAGCAATATTCTACTCGTAGGGGTACTAATAGCGTACTTCACTCGCCCAGTAGGATGTACGTGGGGAATGGCTTGCTCTGTCAATTACGTGACGTTAACAGAACGATGATGTGTATAGAATACTTCACTCTATTACTAGAGTGGTCTTACTTGAGTGGTCTCACTTCACTCTCTTACTAGAGTGGTCATGCTTGAGTGGTCTCACTTCACTCGCTTACTAGAGTGGTCTTACTTCACTCTCTTACTAGAGTGGTCTTAGAACGCTCTGTTAGCAGAACGAAGCTTCCGCCTATACTCGTTTGTCTGTGCGGAGTCAGTCTTGGTCGGTGCATTTGGTTGCACCGCCGAAGGTGATGGATCAGGTCTAATATGGCCATCTACGGAGAGTTCTGGGCTCACCCGTTTTAACCTGTCACCATGAATTACTTCTACCTTGTTTTTGGTAGGATCTCGAACCTCATACTTGTTACCGGAGGCTGTGTCCGTAACGACATAGGGTCCACTATACTTCGGCGAGAGCTTAGTCATTCTCGTCGGATCTAGGCACATAACTTTGTCACCTACTTCAAGAACAGTCTGGTGTGCTCTTTTGTGCTGTTTCCTTATCATTTCTGCACGGGATGCCTGTAAATGATCTCGGACTTGATGGTGGATCTTGCTAAAGACCTGGAGTTGTCTCTTAGCATAGTCCTCTAGATTGTAAACTGGTGTGCTAGGCTTGGATACCAGGTCATATGGCAGAATCTTGTCCTGTCCATAGACTATGTAGTGTGGCGTCTTATCTGTAGAGGAGTTTACAGAGCCGTTTACACAAGCTGCCACCTGTGGAAGCCAGTCTTCCCACGCTTCATGAAGCGGGTTTGTTACATGGCGTAGGACTTCTAGGAGTGTCCTATTCATGCGTTCTACCAACCCATTTGAGGCTGGGTGGTATGCTGCAATGTACGATTGCTTGATATTGTAGATATCACAGATACTTGCAATCACCTGGTTCTTGAATTCCAACCCGTTGTCCGAGAGGAGCGTCTTAGGGCAGGAGAACGGACAGATGAGATGCGTTACTAGTGCATGAGCAACTTCATCCGCTGTTTTAGTTTTAAGCGGGGCTAAAACTACGAATCTTGAGAAGAAATCAACACATACAAGAAGATACTGTGAATCCTGGTGGCTCCGCGGCAACTTCAGCAAATCCACTGATACAGTGTCGAATGGAAGTGAAGGCGTTGGATACTCCAAGATTGGTGCGGGACCATCACAGGTTCCCTTGTGCTGGGCGCAGGAGAGACATCTTGCTATGTGTTGTTCAACATCCTTTCTCATCGTTTTCCACTAGTACTTCCTTCTGGTAGCGTCAAGCGTTCTGTCCCGTCCTGGATGACCAGCTTGGGGAGCATCATGTTGCTGTTGAAGTACTGCTTCTGTAAGCGTGTCTGGAATCACTACACGAGGGCGTGCGTCAAGGTCTGTGGGAATAACTCTAACTAGTAGTCCGTCCAGCAACCTGAATTGCGTGTGAGGTACGGGTTGTTTTGGGAGAGTTGTGTTATCCCCTGATTCTAAGGAATAGATGACTTTGGACCACAGCGGATCCTTGCTTTGCTCTTCTTTCACTTGGTCTTCTGTAAGCGTCGGTAGCTGGACCACTGGGGCTACTTGCACATTTCGTGAGAGTGCGTCTGCTGCCACATTAGCTTTACCTTTGAGATGATACAGAGTAGGATCAAACTGTAATACCGTTTCGTACCACCACGCTAGTCTGCCAGTGAGATTCTTACCACCCTTGAATATCTTTGTTACCGCCTCATTATCTGTGTAGAGGTGGATTTTATAACCAAGGATGATATCTCTGAAATGTTTCAATGCCCAAGCTACTGCAAGGGTTTCCCATTCCGTTGAGTGATACCTAGTCTCAGCATCATTCAACACACGACTTGCATATCCAATGACTTGCATCTTGCTTCGTTCATCTGGTTGCATTAGAACAGCTCCTAGCCCTTTGAGAGAGGCGGCGGTGCAGAGTGTGAATGGTCTGTCATGGTCTGGGAAGACTAGGACAGGCGTTCTGGTGAGTGCTTCTTTGAGGTTGGTGAATGCTTCCTCTTGCTCTTGACCCCATGTGAATGGAGCATTCTTCCGGAGAAGTTGTGTCAGAGGCCTCGCTAGACTCGCATAGTTCTTCACGAAAGACCGGTAATAGCCAGAAAGCCCGATAAAGCTTATGACATTCTCAACCGACTTTGGACGTGGAAAATTTTGTACCACGATGATCTTGTCATTCATAGTGTGAATTCCTTCTGCGTCCACCTGATGACCTAGGAATTTTATTTTCTCTTTTAGGAAATCACACTTGCTGATCTTGATACGTAAACCTGCCGTTTGAAGTCTTTCCAATACTTGTTGGAGTTTTCTGAAATGAGAGCTGACGTCTTTGCTACAGACTATGATGTCGTCCAGGTAGGCGAAGACTGAGTCACCCAATAGGCCTGCAAAAAGATTGTTTACTAACCTTTGAAAGGTGAGGGGTGCGTTTCTCAGTCCGAACGGCATGCGTAGCCATTCGTAGTGTCCACTGGGGTTAGAGAACGCAGTGACTTCTGTTGATTTCTCATCCATTCCAACTTGCCAGTACCCACCGAGGAGGTCTAAAGTACTGAATACCTTGTTCCCTTTTCCTATGCCTTGTAGTAGCTCGGACAGTACAGGCATGGGGAACCTGTCAGGTATAGTTGCTTGATTGACTTTGCGATAATCAATCACCGGACGCTATCCTCCATCCTTCTTAGGTACCAGGAAAAGAGGTGAATTCCATGACGAGGATGAATGGCGAATAACATTTTGCTCCAGCATTTCGTCTACCATCCCTTTTACTACTTCCCTTTGACAGTGTGGCAATCTGTACGCCGCTGTGTAAACGGGATTGGTGCCTGGTTTGAGGGGTATGGTATGCGTTGTTAGATCCGTTTTACCTAGACGTTCTCCTGGGAGTGCAACTACATCTCTGAAAGACTGTAGCAACTTCAGAAGGGATTCTGCCTCTTCTGGAAAGTCTGTCTTCATTAGGTTTTGCCTGAGAGGATCTTCGTCTTGCATCTCGGATGGTGACGATGCTATCATTGCTGCAATTGGTGCTTCTGCGGAGGGCCACTCCGGAGGTACAGGATCTACTGGATAGTCGTACACAAGAGCTTTTCCGATCTTGCAGCCGGACTTCAGTGTGATTGGACTGTTAGACCTGTTATAGACTAGTATCTCGGTCCTTGCTTTACTGTGAAGCTTGTACAAGGTTGATTCGAGAGCTAGTCCTTTAATACATAGAGCTAGTCCTTTTAATACAGATATTATTGGGATGGAATTTGTGCTGTACCTGGTATCAGTGCATTACCACAAGCCCACCGAAACGTCAATAAAATACTCTCATTGTTCCCTGATTAAATAGCACTGTATGAATATTCCCATATTCAAAATATGCTATAGGGGTGCAATGCCTGGTGAGTTATCTGCTCAACAGGTGGCGTTGTGTGTGTGTAAGTGTGAGAGTCCGAGTGTACGGGATGAGACAGTGAAGCACGGGAACGAGGTGGCTTCAGAGATGGGGTCGTTTCGGGCCATGAGTGAGCACCGTGCCTCATGTAAAGGCAAGATGGCAGGTGCTCGTTGTACTCTACGTGCTTCACATGTCTCACTCCCTAGACTGGAACAAGACCTCACGGGATTCACCGTTCATTGTAAAGCGGTGAATGTTAAGGCTCTCAGCCTATGCCCGAGAGGAGGTTTGTTGGAATATAGAAAAAAAAAAAAAAAAAATGCACTTTCACTTAGACATACTGCATCTGTGCCTTTCTTGAGCTTGGGTAACCTAACTGGGAGGTGTGCACCCTCTGTAGCACGAATCCTTTGCTTTCCGATTACTAATAAGGGATACAACCGTGAACCTTGATCCGTTGATCCAACACTCTGGTTACTTGGAGTCGGGGACACCAAGGGCCGCGCACGCGAACTGTCCATGCTTGTTGAAACAGCCGGTGCAATGGTCGAGTGCAGGAGAGGATGCGGATTCTGCATTGTAGAATACTTGCGTCGGTTGTAGATCATCTGTTGGTCGGAAGGATTTAAGGCGATGCGATTGTCTTTCATTGTTCCAAATGCCTATGAGGCCATCTGCTGGGAGTGGAAAATCCTTGATCACGTAAAACCTCGTCTTGATGTTTGGGTCTCCGTGACGTGTGAATCTAAACGGAATGTCTACCATACCAACTAGTTTTAGGTTATTCCGTGTAACTCCTGTAAGTTGCATGTCTGGGAGATTAAGTTTCCAGTTGCACTTAAGCTGATTTTGAAGATTTGTTAATGACACATAGGACAAGACATTGGCGCAGGTGCCGGAGTCAAGAGCCAGAGACATCTTCACGTCACCTACCGTTACTGGAATTGACATAATGTTCACTCGTGATACTGACGCAACGAGCGAGGGCACGTGTAAGGGCGACGAGTGGACATTGGTAGGTAACGGTGTAGGTTTTTCTACGTATGATCGTTGGGTCTGGTACCCGAGTGTTCCCCCGACGATCCTTGTTGACGCTTTGCAGATAAGCCTTTGATTGTACGGCAATCCTCTGTGGAGTGTCCTTTCTCACCATGGAACATGCAAGTCATCTTCTGTTTCCCTTGCGCTTGGCCTGTCTGGTGTTTTTGAGCTTGTCCACTTTGGCATGATGTCCCACTGGAAGGGTGTGAATGTCGTCTTCTTCTTGTACTTGTCTGGAATTAGCTGCGGGTGCAGTCTCCAACAGGCTGTCTTGTCATGTCCCTTCTTGTGACAATGATCACAGCTGTTGTCTTTCCTCGAGCTGCTACTATACGCTTGTTTGGGTCTGCTCCCTGAGGCTTTTACTGGGGTTACCAAGGCTTTTGGTACTAAGTCTGTGGTAATCTTATATGTACGTTTGCTCACTAACTTCTGCAGGTTAGTGGTGGGTAGGAATTCTGTTTTTGTAATTTCCTTCCTCAGGCGAGGATCCAGCATGAGCATGTATACTAGATATTCCACTACTTTGCCTAAGTTCTCCAGCATCATGCACTCATGGGTAGCAGTGTTGATCCATACTGAAGAGGGCACTAGAAACCTTCCTTTGGCATCTGCATGTACATCCCCGGCTATTGCCATGGCCATGTATTGGTCATGCTTTCCGCCATCTGTGTCGAGTTTGTTAGCTAATCTATGGATGAAGGCTAGTTCTCCTCCTTGGTTACCATCCCCAAAGACCTCGATCATGTAGTTTTTCCATTCCTGGTATTTTTTTGTTTGGAAGCCTAGGATGGACTGAAAAACTTTAGGTTTTGAGCCGTCTTTCAGGTATGATCTAACAAGCTCAATTTTGTCTTCATCAGTAATAATGTTGCTGTTTCTCATGAGTCCTTCGATGTTCCTGAAAAATGTGAGAACTCCCCCCGGGTAATTAGGGCAGTCCTTCCCGGAGTAACATGCAACACCATGCCCTGTTGGCACAATGGTTATCGTTGGTGGTGGCACGTGTCCTGACATGGTGGGTGTTGTAGTAGTCGTACTCGTAGCCGTCGTAGTAGTCATCGGCGGAGTAGTCGACATGATCAAGTTACCTGTCGGATATTGCCTACCTGATCGATGTTGGCGTGCGTCTAAAATTGTAGGGCGTAACTGGAACGACTTGGTTTTTGTAGATTCTGGAGGCGCGTTAATTACCTTTGTCCCCCGCTTGCACTTAGGTTTACACTAGACTCTGTGTCGACGAGGTCTGATGTAACCTTTTGTGTACCGCAGGCACTAGAGGAGGTGTCAACCTCTGGTGGATAACTCGATTTATCCTTGAAAGAGTCGGACAGTTGGTTAGTAAGTGTGTCAATGTCAGTGTCAAAAGAATTGTCTACCTCCTTATCTAACTCTGTGACCGACTGTGGTGCTACTTCCCTTCCTTCTGCTTCAGGAGGACTGTCTGAATGTCCCTCAGATTGACTATCAGAGGATATGAGATCTTCCTCTAAAACATTCTCTTTTCTAAAAAGATTAAAGGACATTAGGAAAAATTACACTTATGGTAAAGATACCTGGATTAGATGTCATTGACAAATAATCCCACAAAACAAATGTTAGCACTGGTACAAAAATTTTGATAATAGGGATTTCTCTTAACCACACACCTGTACCCAAGATTGTATGGATGATAATGATGGTTAGTCTGATGAGTGAGCAGTTAGTTTGTGAAAACAGGAAAATTCTGGAAAATTCAGGTTAGTAAGGTACTGTATAGGAATACTCTCTTACTAAGAAAAAATAGGTTAGTAAGGCATTATAAGGAAGCCTATTATCTTACTTTAATTAAGAAATTGAAAATAAATGAACACAGTGTGTAACAGAAGTAAGTCTTTGAATCTCTACTAAGTTATTAATTGAGAAACTGTTACTGCAAATATAGAGTACTTAAATTCTTTGATCTAACTTGAATTCATAGAAGGAATGAAATTAATGAGGAATGTACAGTCCCAGCTAAATTATTCTATACACATGAATAAGTTGAAAGAATAGTTAAGATACTTTGGCATTGCTTGTTTGTGTTGACAGGATTTTTACTAGCACTAATTACTAGTATATTTAGTTTGTATGTTATTTCTGACTAACCGATACAAAGCTGAATGTTGCGATGTTTGAAGCTCTTCTAATCAGCTGTTGTAGAATGAAGTTTGAAGGGTTGATCCCTTAGAGTTGATCGCTTCTCCTTATGTCGTCACCAATTCCCGTGACGTCACAGTTCACACACACGTCATACCCTGGCCTGGGCGTGGTGTGCGTGCGTGCGTGTGTGTGTCTAGGGTTGAGTGGCTGGGGCGAGTTGCTGGCGCGCGGGCTCACCGTGACTCATTGGCTCAGTGAAGGGAATGCTGAGGTCAGCGCTGATGTGTTGGGTACTGAGTTATAGAACCAGTTCACTCTGAATCCACTTCTATTTTGTTATCATTCATCGATGTTTTTCTTTCCACTTAGCTCTGTTATGTTAATGTTTTTCTAATTGCTTTTTCTTAGTGCTTTTGTTTGCTCTTCGGAGGTTTTATTTTAATTGTGTTTTCGATTTGGGGAACACGAATCCCAATATACGCTGCCAACCAATTATGTAGCGGTGACTTTATGGTTGCCCTTTTTACCTCTTACCTTAATTGTCCTTGATTATGCTTGTAGTTGAGGTTTTCACTGTAAAAACATGTTGAAAGGTAATTTGTTAAGGTATTGATTTGAAGTAAAGACACTGTTGGGTTTTTCTAGTTTTATTACCAACAAAGTAGATTATGCTTAATTAGGGGCTGGTTTGAATTATTGATTGTCTTTGTAGGTATTGTAGCTACCCGACTGGGAAATACCTACAGCTTTGCACTATATTATAAAAGCAATTAGATTGAGCTATATTCCTGTGATTATAATCTTTCCTGTAAAAGAATAAAGAATAAGAATAGCGAAATATATAATGGTACACAAACTAATTATCGCACTGTATCGCACTGTCACTGTATATGTCACTGTATTAATTACCACGGCCGCATGAAGGGTTAACCTTCCTAATGGCTGTCTGTTCTGCTACTGGTCAATGCCTGGGGCTGGAGCGTGCCGGCTTCTGACCAGTGTGGAGTCATACGATACATGTTGCTAGCAATCATATTGGAGTTGCTGCAATACTAAGAAGACCGTGGGAACGCTTGCTTACTCTGCAAGAATTGTACCAAGTCCTTTTATAGGTGGGGGAGATGATCTATCTATAGGGAGATCATTCCCAACTAGAATGTACAGTAGTATACTTAAGTAAGTGAATAACTGTTATAAGGGTGAGAGTTATACAAGTGATTATATGAGTTACCCTAGAGTGTACAGTCGCTCAAAATGCGCTGTTACATATGTAGGCTAATGGAAAATTACGCTAAACCATTGTACTGTTTGTATGTATATATTGACCAAGTACAGTATGGTATATAATAACTATAGGCTACAGCTGTAAGAGATATATATTTCAAGTGTGTGTACCATACCATATCTGAATAAAGTAGAATTTGCAAATTCACTTGTTCAGTGTCAGCGGCCTTTAAGGTAGCATACCGGTATCGCAACTTACCGGTTATGCATTCCTTTACATACATTTTATAAGCTTGATCTTGGTACCGGTAACTTTTGAAATGTACGGTACTGAAATATAAAAGGTACAGTATAATTATATCGGTAATGCATATATATTTAGCATAAAAATAAGTAAAAATACTCAAACAACTCCATAGTCTAATTTATTAGTCCAGCGGGTGAGCATATAGGCCTATGGTACATAATCAACAGTCAGAATGGTTTGACTTGTGGGATGAAAAGGTCTATCCTTAGATAAAAAGGAATGACCGTCTTAGAAGTTGATGACATCGTGTTCAGATGTGGTAGTGTCCACTTCCCAAATATATTTTTCCACAGTTATTGATGAAACAAACTAAAATATGGTGTTGGTAGAAGACACTATAGTTTGAATAATTAATAATATACAGTACTGTATATCATTAAAAAAATTGGTTACGGTATCGTACTGTACTGTAAGTCGTACATTGTAAGACTGATGATATAGACTGCTTTGAACATTGACAATTATTGATTAAACAAATTAAGCATTAATACGACTTTGTATTCAAATTATTAAGACCAGAGTAAAGATCTTACATTGAGATAAACACAAGCTTACATGCTACGGAAATACGTAAAAATCGTTCGAATTCATCCCAGTTTACGGTATCCCACATTCATTCTCACACACTATAGATAATACACACCAATTAAATGGCGGTTGGGATTAAGCGACCCTCCCTCGTAAACAGGTAGGCCTACGGTACAAGCTAGATACTATAGTGAGTTGCCTCGGCATATGAAAGCATATGAAGGTGATTCATTCGTGGCCATCCCCTCTCAGGGATTATGACATCTGGCAATAGATAGAATAAATATTCCCAGTTATGTTTAGTATTGTATGTGTAGCTGGTACATTAATTAGGCTATACAGTCATAGCATTAAAGAAATAAAAATAAATACAGTATACTGTACATATATTTTTGTATAAATACTGTATAATAAAGGTGTCCGAATTTGGACAGGATTTGGGGCAATTTAGCCTGAATTTGTACATGGAAATAAAACATATTCATAAGACTAACAAGTGATCCCAGTATAGATTCGGACCTATCGGGTCAATTCGGACATCTTTGAACTTTTTAACCCTTCTTTAGCGGCCTATGCGGTTTATTTATATGTACCGCCCAGCGGGGTGTTTTTAGCCAAAATAGGGCTGTTTACGTGATCATTGTCATGCCTAAATAAGACCCAGAACGTAAAACAAGTATCTATCCCTGAAAGGGCATAAACAGAGCTTTTGAATGACACCATAACGATCCTTGTATGATGGCTAGTTTTCTTGCAATAACCGTGCAACGCGAGTGCAAAAAGCAGGTAATTAGCCACTTTCCCCATACAATTCAGTATGTAGCGAGTGAGAGAGGGAGGAGGGAGCTGAGATTCGTGTCAGTAGGTTCGCCGCGGTGGTCTGGAGCAGTCATACGCTCGCTAGTCTCCTGCCACCACTTGTCTCACTCTCTCAGCAACATTACGTGCTGAAATTGCCACTCGACCAATGTCGAGCGCCGCCACATAGTCCAGCTTTATTAAAAACGACTTATGCGGTGAGCCGCTTTTTAAGGGTTAAAAGGGTCTTATCACACTCCCTAAAAGCATAAATAGGCCTATCATATTATAAGATACGGTACAACCCTTTTGCGGAAAATTCAGACATATCTGGATTTATGACCCTGAAAATTTAAAAATAAGGATTATTATAACATAACTCAAAAATACCCTGTGTAAGTGACCACAATCAACCCAATTACAAACAATATCTGAATCTGACAGGTTGTATTTATTTTATTCATTTTCATCCTGTCTGAATTCACCACATTTTTACAGAAATTACAAATATATATAATTAAATACCCAGTTACGGGAAATAATATAAGCAGAGCCCTGGTGGTTGAGTGGAGAGGATGCACACGTGTGAATCTGCTTGACCTGTGTTCAATCCCAGCCAAGGCGGACATTTAGTGGGTGTGGTAGTACGTCCTAGCATGTATATCATGTTCGCACCCAGTCGGGGGACATCTCGATGACTTAGCCTATACAGACTAATGACATACACAACAAAGCCATTCCAACACGTACCGGTACTTCCTCTATCTACAACACCTCGTCTCTACTATCTACACTTTCCCAGCCGTATGGTCCTAGTGTACTGTCTGATGGCGTACCGTAATGGAATTCCAAATGTAAGACATGATGCCAATTAATTATTTTGTACTTTCACCGGTACCGGTAGTATATTTGGTTAATAACTATTATTTGTAATTTATTAATGTACTGTACCGGTATAGCTTGAAGATCATGAATCACCTGTATGTTCCCCCTGACATGTTTTTAAGAAAAGGGCAAGGGAAGGGCTGGTAGAGTGGCAGGCTGAACCCTGGGCCCACTAAATTTTTAAAAAGACGATTTCTGTCTAAGGCAAATACGGTACTTCATGCTTAACCTTACCAGGCAAGCAGCTTATGTAGGCCTATATATAAGCCCCTCTCTCTCTCTCTCTCTCTATATATATATATATATATATATATATATATATATACCGGTATATATATACCACCCCATTAATTATTGTCATCAACATATAGGCTATATCACCAGCAGGTGCAAATAACAACAGTCAAATTATATGCGATGATGCAAATGTAACTGCGAGCATGCGTCTATGTAAAAATAGCGGAAGGTACACCCACCAACACAACTCTTACCGGCCTATGTTTCGGAAGGTACGGTACCGTACGCCCACCAACACAACTCTTATGCCCCTTTCCCACTGGTGAGACAAGTCACGATTTTCGTCTCCGACACCAATAAATTGGCACATTCTTGACATGTCTCAACACCTCTCATGAAATATCGTTTGACTTTCAAGGCCTCTCAAGGCCTCGCTTGGGCCCTCGCGGGTCATCGCAAATGTTCGGAGAGTTCAAAATTTTGGATGAGGACTCACGAGGATTGGTTACCCTCGCAAGCATCGTCGAGCATCGCCGAAGGATCTGGGAGGGTATCGGCGATTATCTGCGACATCGGCGAGACATTGCGGAGTTTGTCGCACAAAAAAAATAGTTGAAATGTTCCAAAACGTCGCACGACGGATCGCCGATGCTCTCGGATGTTCCGAGAACATCGACGATCATCGGCGATTTCCTCGTCGATTAGTCGTCGACGTGCGCACGAGTACTCGCCGAGAGTATACCCGCCAGGGGTATGCTCCGCACAAGGCATGCGAAGGGCCTTGCGACGTCACGGAATGCTCAAGGCACACCTGCCGAGGCCAAAGAGCACCTTCGGCGAGGTGGGTAAAAAAAAAAGATAAGGCCTATAGTGAACCTGTCAACCGTTTTTTCTATGCACCTCTCGTGGGGGTTCACCTTTTGTTTTTTCTCTTTCTCTCCTTTTCTCTCTTTCTCTGGTTTGTATCCATTCAGCCCCATTCAGCCAACTGTTTTAAGACGTTTATCCCCATCCAAGTATTGATATCTTCCTGGCAAGCGATAGCGAACCAGCATTATATGGAGAAATCCGGCTTTGCCGGAGAAATGTTTCTATCGAAAAATGTACAAATTTAGCTTGCTCTCAAAACAAAAATATATATATGTTGGCTCGCTACCGCTCACCAGGAAAATATTGAAACCTGGATGGGGGTAAACGTCTTAAAACAGTAGGCTGAACGGGGCCGAACGGATAAAAGGCAAAGAGAGAGGGAGAGAAATAGAAAACAAACAAAAAACGAGGAGAGAGAGGGAGACAAAGAGAAAACAAAAAAAGGCGAGGTGGGCTAAATTTTTAAGCCGTAAAGCAAACATTGAGCCCACCTCGCTGTTTTTTGTTTTATCTTTCTCTCCCTCTCTCCTCGTTTTTTTTTTTTTCTATTTCTCTCCCTCTCTCTTTTCCTTGTATCTGTTCGGTCCCATTCAGCCAACTGTTTTAAGACATTTAAGGCCGCGTCATACAGAGGTCGACCGCGACCCGACAGTAACCCGAAGGCAATGACTTGCACTTTTCACCCGAATTCACCCGAAGTCCCCGAATGAGACTCGTACCCCGACTATGACTAGAAAGCAATTCGAATGCTACCCGAGGGACTCGAATGCGTCTCGAATGCGAGTCGATGTTATCCCGTATATTACTCGAAACTAACCAGAAGTTGAACGGAATTGAATCGACCATGAGTCGAAAGCTAATCGACGGTGACCCGAGTAGCCGTTACCAACCCGAGTTAAAACTGAATCACACCCGAAGTAACCCGACTTAAAACCGAATAAAAATCGAACCCCACCCGAAGTCAGGAACCCAACCGGAATGAAACCAGAATGTATATAGGGCCCGTGCGTGGGTGGCAGTGTATGATAATTCGGGCCGCTCCAACTGCACACAGGACTGCTTCACGTGGTTCCGCCCATCGGCTCGCGTTCGGGTTTGATTCGACTTGGCTTCGACTAGCCTTCGACTTACATTCTAGTCATTCGGATCACGATCGACTAATCATCGAGTCTAATTAGAAATGTCGGACATGCATCGAGTCATTTTCTAGTAGTATTCGGGTATCCATCCAGTCATCATCCTGAAATTCGGGTCAGCATCGAGTAACAGTTGACTTTCGAACAAGTTTATGTAGGAATTTTCCACTGAGCATCGAGTCTAATTCGGGTTATGGTCTACATCATCGGGTCTAAGTCCACTTAGGTTCGATCAATTCTGATATGATCGAGGTTAAGGTAGAATGAGCTCTGGGGCAGTGTCAATGTCTTTATATACAACCAAAACAGTTTGGGGGGTTGTGGGTGGGTGGGGGCATGTTTACTTGACCCATTGTAACGAGATATGGGGTGTGTATGGGGGCTATCTCCTTGACAGATTGTAACGTGATATGCTAATTCCACTCTGCAATTAGCACATTCACGTTACATTTGCTCAGGTGCGCACACCTCGCCGATCTTGTTCGGACACCTCGGCTATATCTGCGATGGCAACGCCGATGATCGACGAGGAATCGTTCATTCATCGCAAGAATTTGTGCATTTAAAAAAAAAAAAAATCACCTCGCCGAAGTAAACGCCGAACCATCGCTTGAATCGCCGAAGACGTCGCAGAACATACGGCGAGTCTTCTTTCATCCTCGCATGATTTCGCAAGATATTTTTGAAAATGTGATATGCCTCGCATAGGTCATCAGCGAGACATCGCTCAGTTCGCCGATAACGCCGCAGAAGGTCGGCGATTGCGTCGCCGACATCGGCGACATCTTCGCCGAGTATAATTTGTCATCTGTTTGTAACGGTCGAAATCGTGAACGTCGCACGTATTCTTGCGAATTTGACAAAACGAAGTCATCGGCGACGAAAATCGTGACTTGTCTCACCAGTGGGAAAGGGGCATTACCGGCCTATGTTTCAATGAGACTCAAAAACACACTCACAATACACTTACTATATGCTGGGTACCAATCTAGGCCTAGGCTATTGTCTCATGAAATAAAGTCCCAAAAATATAGCAAAATAAAGCTAGCCTACTATTACCATGCAATTTGCAACCGCAGACTGGCCTTGTGGAAGCTTAAACTGAATATTGACAAATGCCATATGCTACACCTGGGAAAAAAATAACACAAAAACCAGTTATAAGTTGGAGGATGTGACGCTCTCGGCTAAAGAGCAAGCAAAGGATCTAAGTGTTACAGTAAGCTCTTCATTAAAATTCCATGACTATGTTGCTGAGGTTACCTCAAAGGCTAACCAGCTACTTGGTACATGAAACATTGAACAATATATTTAAGTTAACCTAACCAAAACATAATCTAATCTAGTATATTAGGTGACTATTATGAATATAAAATTTAAAATGAAGCTATACCGGTATTGCAACATTACCGGTACCGGTACCAAATTATTGAGATATAAGTACAGGTCTCCCCACTACACAGGATTATACCACGAACATTCTTCAGCTTTCCTCGGTAAGTGTTGTGTTGGCGGATTTGTAGCCTATATTACGCTTGCGGTAATATTCCTGTCTAATTTGAATGCTTGGCAAGTTCCTGTGTAGCAGGGAGAACTGTTTTTCAGATGCCTATTTACTAAGAAACATTGAACAATATTGGGAAGGATGTAGTATCCGGGTGTACGGTCGCCATGTTTACATTGGTCGTGCGCTCGCCGTTAAGTTTCCGTCTATTTTTTCTGTAAATTGCCCCCTGCTGGCAATATATATGATGATGACAATAAGTCATGGGGGGAAGAGGGGTCAAAGCCCCCCTTCAACCCATTATTGTATCCCACAGCAGTCAAATTAGACGGGAACATGATCGCGAGCGTGTGCATAGACTGTAAATGAGGCACCCTAATACTACACCCAAATACTACAGCCTTGCTATAATATTTTAAACCTATGTATGTATATAGGCTACTCAGGCACACACCCCAATGCTGGGGGCGGCCGACTCAAAACAGAGCACGAACAGAAACCTGTAAAGTTCCAATTCTTAGGGTCCGGGACCACTTTCGCATTCCCTAGCCCCCTTTTCTGTCTCTTGAGTAGGATAATTTTACAAGGGAGGAGGATTCCTAGCCTCCTGCCCCCAAACCAAAACTTAACCTAGTATATTTGACTATTTATGAATGTAAGATGTAAAAATATATTGTAACCTAACCTAATTAGGCTACCGAAATATATGTACAGGTCTCCTCACTACATAGGATTATACCAAATGCTTTTTTTCAAAATTATCCCACGGCCAGCTGTTATTTGCCTCCTGCTGGTAATATGTATGATGATGGAATATTTCATGGGGAGGTGAATTGGTAAAATGTGATTTGGCTATAACTAGTTTCTTATTATATAGGCTAGGCTACTTATTAAATAGGTAAAATCTATCGAATGCGTAAAAACTGTTAAGCAAGATCCTGTGTAGCGGGAGGAACTGTTTTTCAGATGCCTATTTAGGGTACTATAAGAATCATTGAACAATATATTTAACCTAGCCTAACCAAAGCCTAACCTAACCTAATCTAGTATATTAGTGAACTATTTATGAATGCAAAAAGGTAAAAATATATTGTAACATTACCAAATTATTGATATAAATAGGCCTACAGGTCTAACCGCTACACAGTAGTATACCAACTGTTATTTTTGTTTCATTATTTTAAATAGTTAGATGGTTAGAGAGTGTTTCCCAGGTAAAAAATGTAGGCTACAGTAAAATGGGGAAGGATGTAGTTACCGGGTGTACCACTACCAACATACAACATAAATCATCTATAAATACTTATAATAAAATAAATACTTATAAATCTATAATACTAGGTTAAGTTAGGTTAGGTTGTTTGGATAGGGTAATGTATTTTTGTATCCAAAGGCAGTCAAAATAGACAGGAACAAGATGGGGTACACCCGGTAACTACATTCTTGCCGTAAAATGCTATCTCGTCACGATAGGATTTCTCTCATTTTGAATGGGTAAAATCTAGCTCTTTTTACGTACCGGTACCGGGTATTGGAGTTGTATCTTGAAATGGTAAAATTTAACAACTGTATAACTAGTTACTTATTACTTATTGAATAGGTAACATTTATTGAATAGCCTACGCAAAAACTGTATTTTTTCATATATTATTTTCCTGTGTTAGGTGGCTAGAGAGTGTCTCCCAGGCAAACAATGTACAGTAAAATGATATCTCGTCACGATAGGACTTCTTTCATTTTGAATCGGTAAAATGTAGCTGTTTTTACGTATTGGAGTAAAATCGGCAAGAATGTTAAGAGCGGGTGTACCGCCCTCATTGTTTACACTACGTGTACGGTGTACTGGCGTCGGACCTTTGCCATCATGTTCCCGTCTATTTTGACTGCCTTTGGATACAATAATATGTTGAGGTGGGCTTTGCCCCCCCTCATCCCCCCATGACATATTGTCATCATATATATTGCCAGCAGGGGGCAAATTACTGAAAAAATCGCTGTCAAAATAGACGCGCACTTAACTACGGCGATCGACAATGTAAACATGACGGCGGCGGGGGAGAAGTCGGACCTTTGCAATCATGTTTCCGTCTATTTTGAATGCCATTGGATACAATAATATGTTGAGGGGGGGCTTTGCCCCCTCTCACCCCCCCCCCCCCCCCATGACATATTGTCATCATCATAGCTTATACTGTATATTGCCAGCAGGGAGCAAATAACCGAAAAAATCGATGTCAAAATAGACACAAAGTTAACCGCGGCGATCGCCCTATGTAAACATGACGACCGTACACCCGCTAACTAGGCTACATCCATCCCGTAAAATCTTGAATAGGTAAAATGTAACTACAACTATTGATAACTCTACAGGCTACAGCTTTACAATCCCTGATTTGTCGCTATTATGTTGCTCATAATAGGTTACTATTATTTGTAGTAGACTTAATATGGTTCGATGATGCTCGGAACTGTATATTTGACTTGAAATAGATACATTGAAGTATTAAAACCTTCACCAAAGTGAAACCAATTCTAATATGATCTAAATTGCAACATCCTTATTCTGTAATAGCCTTCATAGGCTATATTGCGAAATAATTAGTGGTAGTTTCGGTAATAGGCCTAGGCCTATGTACCAAAATAAGGGTGCGATCCTATTCCCTATAGGCTAGGCTAATTATCAAAGAAATAACTACATTTCTTGGTTAATATCTTAAGCCTAGGCCTATTAACCCCTAACTGTCGGGGCGCAACATAAGTCGAGTATAATAAATCTGGACTATGTGGCGGCGCTCGACATAGGTCGTGTGGCAATTTCAGCACGTAATGTTGCTGAGAGAGAGAGACAAGTGGTGGCAGGAGAGTAGCGAGCGTATGACTGCTCCAGACCACCGCGGCGAACCTACTGACACGAATCCCACCTCCTCCTTCCCTCTCTCACTCGCTATATACGGAATTGTATGGGGAAAGTGCCGAATTACATGCTTTTTGCACTCGTGTTGCACGGTTGTTGCAAGAAAACTAGCCATCATAAAAGGATCGTTATGGTGTCATTGGAAAGCTCTGTTTATGCCCTTTCAGGGATAGATACTTGTTTTACGCTCTGGGTCTTATTTAGGCATGAAAATGATCACGTAAACAGACCTATTTTGGCTAAAAACACCCCGCTGGGCAGTACATATAAATAAACCGCTAGCCCTCTAATCTAGTGTTAAGTATTAACTTAAGCCCGCACAATTGATCTTGGTATAGCCAAGCCTAGGCATAGCCTAATCCTGTGTAGCGGGGAGACTTGTATACTTATATCTCAATAATTTGGTAATGTTACAATAGCCTATAGGCCTATGTTTACATTTTACAGTCATAAATAGCCTAGTCGATAATTATAGGGAATAGACTCGCAGCGTTATTATACATAATTTATTAGGGAAATTGAAGCTGTATGGAATCCTTATAATATACTCACATAGATTCCGTTGTGGGAGAATAGTTTTGATAAGTTTTGTAACTCTATTTTGTCGATATAAATAGTCCCGCGCGTAAACAAACTCAGTCCCGCAATCTTGAGAGCTCTGCTACGGACATGTTCAATGTTTACAAAAAGTGTTCGGAATGGAGTACACTCGCTACGGTAAAGTGTTATGTTCTACAAATATGTTACTGTATGTCTAATATATGAACCCACAGTAGCAGGCATGCAAGGGCTAGTATTGTATCCCACATACTGGGTCTACAGTAGGTTAGGTTAGGTTGGGTTGTTTGGTTAGGTTAATATACTAGGTCTCGGAAACAAGATTCGTAGTTGCGGTAGTATTTACATCAAAACTATAGTTAACTATCAAAACTATTCTCCCACAGTGGAATCTATGTGAGTATATTATAAGGATTCCATAGAGCTTCACTTTCCCTAATAAATTATGTATAATAACACTGCGAGTCTTTTCAAACAAATTACCGCGTAGACCACTAAAATACTAATTAGGTTAGATTATGTTTTGATTAGGTTAGGTTAAAGATATTGTTCAGTTTCTTAATAAAAAGGCATCTGAAAAGAGCTATACACGCTACACAGGATCTCACCCTGGCCTTAAGTGTAACCGTAATTGTGACACTACCAAAAACTATAGGCCTAGGCCGTAAGCTAATTCAAATCTGATTTTTGTGGAAGTGAATGAGCTCCTTCACTCGCTCCTCCACTCACCACTCGTTTGCCTTCACTTTTCGTCTCATTCTAGTTAACACTGAAGCTTTTACCTCACTCTCTGTGTCACTTGACAACATTATTAGGCCGGAATATGACTAAAATATCGATAAAACACGAGAGGGGTGCTTCGTTTCACTAAATTTTTGAAATAGCTGGTGAGCACTGAGCGGGTAACGTCACGTGACTATGGTACCTAGACGGAGAGCATGGCGGCCTGTGATTGGCTGAGCTTGTAGATGTAAACAAAGGGGATATAAGTTGCCACGCTATTGGTTACAGCTTATATCCGAGACTTCTAACTTGAACTCTGTTCTAAAACAATGAATTTCAACCTCTTCTCACGGGTGACAGAAGGTCTATATTGGTATGTTTTTTGTTCAGCTCAGTCTTACCTGGTTCTTACCTGGTGGGCTTCCCAGACCCCAGAGCTAAGTAGTAGGTCAGGGTCCACGGAAGCCACACACTGCTGATGCGCCAGCCCAAAGATAGTTATAGTTTGTAGCAAAAACAGGAAAGTATAGAGATCTATGGACTGGAAAGTGCATCATAAGCAGCTAAGTTAACAAACAAGGTATAAGTATAAGTAGTTGAGGAGGCCAGAAGGTGTGACATCGAGAACAAAAATCATGAATATTCATATAAGACTCCTGCAAGATAGTCGGAAAGGGCAGCCTTGAAAGATAACAGGTTAGTCAGGGATACCAAATCTGAGGGCAAAGAGTTCCACAGAGACACATATCTAAGATTAAAAAAGATTTTTCTTATTTCAAGCTGGCATCTCGAGTGAGCAATTTTATATGGGTGACCCCTGGTTGCAAAATATTGTGGACGATCAAAAACATCTTCAGGAGTAATTGAGCAGTGACCGTGAAATATTTGCCAGTACTTAATTATGTCATGCCTAAGAAGTCTACCCTTAATGGAAAATAGGTTTAATATCCTCAATCTTTCACTATAATCAAGATTCTCGAGACCCCTAATAGATTTAGTCCAGCGTCTCTGAACAGACTCCAGTAGTCTTAGGTCCCCCAAATACCCAAGGTTCCACAGAGAGGAAGAATATTCTAGTATGGGACGAATATGGGAAATAAATAGTGGCATCATAAAGGAGGCATCCCGGTTGACAGTTGACCTTAGGATACTATGGGCGAGTCCTCCAGCCTTGTGGACAATATTAGAGATGTGTGTATGAAACTTGAGGGAGGAATCGATTATAATTCCTAGATCGGATGCAGTCTCTAATAGGAATTAAGGAGTTGTTAAGATAATATCTGCCAGAATGACCCAGGTCATCCCAATCAATTTCTTTCCTACAAAATCTTAGGTGGACACATTTATCTGGGTTCATCGTTAGGCCCCAGGATTTAGAGACCTTAGCAAACACGTTTATATCAGACTGGCAATAAACATACAATTAAGAAAATTTAAGAGGTTATCATATTTGATTTTTACATACAGTTTCAGATCATCAGCATATATTTTGGTAGATGAGTTAATATTACGAGTAATATAATTGATAAATATGAGGAAAAGCAGGGGACCAAGGACAGAGCTTTGAGGGACTCCACTAAGCACATCCCTGAAAGAACTAAAATGATTATTTACTTTGACATGCTGTTAGCTGTAGGAGTCTCGGACCCACAATATTAGCGCGAAAAACGAATTTCTCAAACGTGGAGTACCAAATCATATTATTATACTGTATATATTATATAAATATATATATATATATATATATATATATATATATATATATATATATATATATCCAGTACGGTATATGAGAGAGAGAGAGAGATAAATAGAGATACTGTACATAGATCTAGATTCTAGATAGTGGAGAAAATTAATTTCCTAGTGAATAAATATGGTTTGAAAGCACTCCACAATACTTTGAATAACCTTGGAGGATATATAAAATGCTTTGCTTGTAATTTAACCTAAAACTTTTGCAAGATTATTAAGATAATTACATAAGTCACAGACTTTTCTTTCCGAGCCATCTGCCTCAGTTTCCAGGTCACTAACACCATCTACAGTACTTTTATCATGATAAATATCCAAATCTACAGAAATGTTAGTTGTATTGGGTAGGCTACTAGCTTTCAGATTCAGTAGAAGTGCTTTAATTGGTATTGAAATAATTGTACTGGTAGGCCTGTAGTCTCTAACTTCCCAGAACTTAACATGGAATCTGATAAATCTTTAACTGAGAAATCTCGATGTTGGGAAAATGGGTGAAAGTCCTGGGGTGGTGGAACCATTATTGATTAAACCGTGAAAACATCATCATGTATAGGCCTATCATTATTAGGCATTATAATCTGTTGATATCATCCACTTTGACAGGCCACGTTTCTGAAGAATATAGGTCATTGCGCTTCTAATACATGAAGTGTAAACCTTTTTCTTTCAGGGGAGAGGGAGTCGTTTCATGGTTAGAATTTGCAGCAGTTCTCTGCGCTTTCCCCAGCCGCATCTAATTCTGGCAATAGTGGCGGCCTCGGCCCCACCACGGGCAGAGATGGTATCTCCCAAGTATCAAAACTTGTCCACCATCTCCAGCGACACATTGCCACGGTTCACACTCTCGAGCCGATCATTCAACACAAGCTCAGCTTTGCATACTATACACCCAAATTTCTCAATTTCAGCTTTCTTCCTCGGCAGAGGTCCATTTATTCTACTACAGCGCTTCTTCCCATGAAGTACCCAGAAACGACAGATGCTACACTGAATTGAATTCACGCCCACCCCTTTTCTGCATACTGCACATGGGTATGCACTGTTTTTTCTACATTTCCACGGCCCAAGCTACTGTTCAAAAACCTTTGGTTTTATTGATATTAACTTTTAATTCTTTGTTTGTCATGCCCTCACTCTACCTTCTGAACCATTGGCATCCTGCACATTATATGTGATTAGAATTAAGCCATCTGTGTATAGCAGTTCCCAAGGGAGCCCAGTTCTAAAATCTCCAAATAGGGCCTCCAAAATAATAACAAAGAGGAGAGGGCTCAAAAAATAACCTTGGTGAACTCCAACATGGACTGCAACCTCCTCACTCAGTATTCCTTTCACCCTCATTCCGTTTGCGAGTCCTCGTACATTTTCACTATAGCACACACACCAGCCACTCCTCTACACCAAGCTTTCTCATGGGCCACTGTACAACATCCCTGGGCACCTTATCAAAGGCCTTCTCCAGGTTTACAAACACAAGATACAGATCCCTAGCTTTAAGTAAATATCTTTGCCAGTGGAAGCAAGAAGGCTACGTTCAAGGAAGTTCCCGTGACTGTTTACATCATATGACCTAGTGCCCCTATTCCTATCCATTTTCTCCAGTTCGCTGCAAAACCTATCTCTATATTCTGATTTATTCAACAACCTTAATTTCCTTTTTGGCATACATACCTTCTTGCACACAAGATCTCGCTTTAATATCAAGTCATATACTAGGAGCTTGTGTTGAGAGATACATTCTCACTCGGGATGACCTTTAGCCTACATCCCTATACCACTTCCAGTCATTTCTACATGTTCACCAGGAAATAATCTATCTGCCTACTGGAACCCCCAGAATTGTATGTGATCAGATGACTCACCCGTTTCTTGAACTTTATGTTACACACAACCATGTAAAGTGTAACGCAGGACTCCGGTATACATTCACCTTCTAGATTTCTCCTTCCGGAACCATTTCCTCCATGAATGCCCCCATACACATCAGCACATGCTCCCACATTCCCATTTAGGTCGCAGTCTATTACTGTGGTGTCATTCTCAAAGAGGCCCAAAACAACACAAATTATGGTCGTTCCAGAAATCTTTCCGTTCTCTACTCAAACCAACCTGTGGGGCATATGCTGATATCACATTCAGTATTCTTTCACCAACTTTCAGCTTCAGTACAATCACTCTTCCATTTACTCTCTCGATCTAAAGAACACTCTTCTCTCACTCCTCGGCCACCAGAACACTGACTCCTCCTTTTGCTTTTCCAGACTCATCTCCCTTCCAGTAGATCCTGTATCCTCTTGTTTTTTGCCAACTATCCACTGTGCACCGCACCACTTCCATCGGCTTTCCTGGGTGCAGCACACATCCACTCTTCTTCTCTAAAGTGCTTCCACAACTTCATTTGATCTGCCACTTAAACTTCCTACATTCACATTAGTAAGCCTGAACGCTCGGGAGGCTGCATGCCGTCCCCGGTGAGATTATGTGTTCATCAGACTTGGGTGTTTTCTGTGATGTTGTAATTGTCATAGTCAGCTAAATGGAAGCTCGCCAGAAAAATTTACCGTCCCGAGGACACCGGTTCCAGACTGCCCCCAAAGTATTGCCTTTTTATGGCCAAAGTACATCTACCAAATATAAGAAAAACAATATATTTTTTGCTTAGTAACATAAGAGTATCACCCCAACATCTGAGAGCCACCCAATATCCCATTATAGAAAACATCTATCTATTTCATATCAGGCCGATATCCTTTTGCCATTTCTAAACTGTTATACATTGGTCTCATATAGGAAATCTAATATCCTTTAGTATGGTTATATGCCAGTACCAGCCGAACATCTGGTACCAAACACAATGCCGATTAATGGAAAGCCACTATAAATATGATAAAGGACCAATACAGTTTTGCCATCTTCTGGCCGAAGTACAATGGCCCGTTGTAAGGAAGCCACATAGGGAAATTCATTTATGAATTCAATATTGGGTCGATATAATTTGGCCATTTATTTGCTGCTATGCATATGCCCAATACAGAACAACTGTTATCCTTTAGTACTGCAATATGCCAGTATTGGTCCTACATAATTATGGAAGACTACCTTAGGCCGGATAATGTTAAATAGTAATGAACATAATATTAGACCACTATCTGTGGGCCTCTTTGTGAGCTACATACAACGGCCCGATATAGGCAAGTCATCATCTCTTACTTACCGTTATATGCCAGTATTGGCCCAAGGTCTGACAACCACATAATTCTCGATGATTGAAACTATTGATTACATTAAAGTTGGGCCGATATAACTTTGCCACTTCAAGGCCGTTACTCATTGGCCCAACACAGGAAGTTTATTATCCATCATGACTAGCTTATGCCAGTATTGGCCCCAATTATTGAAGACAACCAATTACCGGTTAATGGAAAATCATACTGAATAAGAAATTGGACCAATGCAAGTTTGCCACCTTCTGCCGAAACACAATAGCCATGTATAGGAAAGCCATCATCTGTTATCATCCACTATATTTGCCAGTATTGTCCAAACATCTGCCATCCATCTACTATCCTATGATGGAAAACATTTATTTACTCAGTAGTGGGCCGATATAGCTTGGTCGAATTTTGGCTGCTATACGTATGCCCAACACAGGCAAACCATACCCTTTAATAATGCTATATGCTAGTAATGGCCCAACACCTGGAATCCAATATAATGCCGGGAATGGAAAACCTTTTTGAATATGATAATGGAAAAACAAAATGTTGCCTTCTTATGGCCAAAGTACATCTACCCAATATAAGAAAAACAATATCCTTTACTTATTGCTATATAACAGTATCGGCCAGACATTGGGCATCTTATCCATATATAATGATGGAAAACACTTATTATTTCTATATTGGGCTGATATAATTGCACAATTATTTGGCCGTTAAACATTGGCCCAATACCAAAAATAAGTTATCCTGAATCCTGTTAAATGCCGGTGCTGGCCCAACACTGTAAACCCAACCCAAAGACGGACAAAGGAAAACTTTTTATGAATTTACTATCGGACAGACATAGTTTCAGAATATTCTGGCCAACATACATTGGCCCAATATGAGAAAGCTTACATTCCATACTTGCCGGCATTGGCCCGTACTTCCAATGTTTGCTGGGAATATATTGGCCCTTTTATTAAAAATGGTTATCCATTTATTGGATGTATTTACTGTATCGACCCAACATTGTGCATCCACTTCTGAATCAACTATGGAAACCCATTATTATTTCTACAATGGACCGATATCATTATGCCTTAATCAGGCCGATAAATATTGGCCCAATAAACAAAATAAGTTATACTTAATAACATAATTTGCTAATGCTGGACCAGCATAATGTATTCTACCCCAAAACGGACAAAGGAAAACATTTTTAAATAATATATTGAACCAATACCGCATTAGAAGATTATGGCCAACATATTTTGGCCAGATACAAAAAAGCCAACATATTTTACCTTCATGTAGTTGCTATTATTGACCCAATATCTATCATCCAACAACCTATCTATTATGGAAATCATTTATAAAATCAACAGAGGGCCAATATATTTTGGCCACATTATGGCCGATACATATAGGCCCTATGAAGGTAGATGACATTATTTGGTAAAGGCGATATGCCAGTACTGGCCCAACATAAATATTCCGTAATGATGGCGGAGATTGGCAAGCCATTTCAAATATAATGTAGGACCAACAATGTTCTACTAATTTACGGCTAAAATATATTGGCCCTTTTAATTAAAGATAGTTATCCATTTCTTGAATGTATACTGTATCGGCCCAACATTGTGCATCCTCTTCTGAATCAACTATGGAAACCCATTATTATTTCTACAATGGACCGATATCATTATGCCTTAATCAGGCTGATAAAGATTGGCCCAGTAAACAAAATAAGTTATACTTAATAACATAATTTATCCTGCCACAAAACGGACAAAGGAAAACATTTATATATAATATATTGAACCAATGCCGCTTTAAAATATTATAGCCAACATATTTTGACCCGATACAAAAAAGTGAACATATTTTACATTCATGTAGTTGCCATTATTGGCCCAATATAAGAACATAAGAAAATGGGAGTCTGCAGGAAGCCGGACGGCTCACACAAGGCAGGTCCCTGTCACACCCAACCCCAATTACAAGGCCTAATTACAGACTCAACTCATTAATACTTTGAGGACTGACCTCACCAAACGGTCAGAGATCAACACATGATTACAGGGGTCTGCAGAGCGCGGATTGGCCCACACCCGGCAGATCCCCCCTCATACCCAACCCTTCTCGTCCATATGCCTATCTAATTTTATCTTAAAGCTCCCTATCGTTCTTGATCATGCCATATCACTCGGTAGCCTATTCCACATGTCTACAAATCTGTTACCAAACCAATATTTGCTTATATCTTTTCTGAAACGAAATTTGCTAATTTGAAACCATTTGTTCGAGTTCTTTCGCTATCACTGAGCTTCAGTACATTTGTCATGTCCCCTTTATTAATCCCACTAACACACTTGAACAATTCTATCATATCCCCTCTAACTCTGTGTCTTTCTAGTCTTTCTAACGAATGAAAGCTTAGTTTTTTTCAACTTTTCTTCATATAGTAGAGTTCTAATATTAATAATTTGTGTCATTCTTCGCTATACTCTCTCCAACGAATCTATGTCCATTATGTAATAAGGACACCAAAATTGGACAACATAATCCATATGAGGTCTCACTAATGATAAGTAAAGTTTTAAGATAACATCCAACAACCTATCTATTATGGAAATAATTAATAAGATCAACAGGGGGCCAATATATTTTGGCCACATTATGGCCGATACATATAGGCCCAATGCAGGTAGATGACATTATTTGGTAAAGGTGATATGCCAGTACTGGCCCAAAATAAATATTCCATAATGATGGCAGCGATTGGCAAGCTATTTCAAATATAATGTAGGACCAACAGTGTTCTACCAATTTACGGCCACAATATATTGGCCCTTTTATTAAAAAATAGTTATCCATTTCTTGAATGTATATATTGTATCGGCCCAACATTGTGCATCCTCTTCTGAATCAACTATGGAAACCCATTATTATTTCTACAATGGACCGATATCATTATGCCTTAATCAGGCCGATAAATATTGGCCCAATAAGCAAAATAAGTTATACTTAATAACATCATTTGCTAATGCTGGACCAGCATAATGTATTCTGCCCCAAAACGGACAAAAGAAAACATTTATAAATAATATATTGAACCAATACCGCATTAGAAGATTATGGCCAAATTATTTTGGCCAGATACAAAAAAGCCAACATATTTTACCTTCATGTAGTTGCTATTATTGACCCAATATCTATCATCCAACAACCTATCTATTATGGTAATCATTAATAAGATCAACAGAGGGCCAATATATTGTGGCCACTTTATGGCCGATACATATAGGCCCAATGCAGGTAGATGACATTATTTGGTAAAGGCGATATGCCAGTACTGGCCCAACATAAATATTCCATAATGATGGCGGAGATTGGCAAGCCATTTCAAATATATTGTAGGATCAACAATGTTCTACCAATTTACGGCTAAAATATATTGGCCCTTTTAATTAAAGATAGTTATCCATTTATTGAATGTATATACTGTATCGGCCCAACATTGTGCATCCTCTTCTGAATCAACTATGGAAACCCATTATTATTTCTACAATGGACCGATATCATTATGCCTTAATCAGGCCGATAAATATTGGCCCAGTAAACAAAATAAGTTATACTTAATAACATCATTTATCCTGCCACAAAACGGACAAAGGAAAACATTTATAAATAATATATTGAACGAATAACGCTTTAGAATATCATGGCCAACATATTTTGACCCGATACAAAAAAGTGAACATATTTTACATTCATGTAGTTGCCATTATTGGCCCAATATAAGAACATAAGAAAATGGGAGTCTGCAGGAAGCCGATCGGCTCACACAAGGCAGGTCCCTGTCACACCCAACCCCAATTACAAGGCCTAATTACAGATCCAATTCATTAATTCCTTGAGGACTGACCTCACCAAAACGGTCAGAGATCAACACAGGATTACAGGAGTCTGCAGAGCGCCGATTGGCCCACACCCGGCAGATCCCCCCTCATACCCAACCCTTCTCGTCCATATGCCAATCTAATTTTGTCTTAAACCTCCCTATCGTTCTTGATCATACCATATCACTCGGTAGCCTATTCCACATGTCTACAAATCTGTTACCAAACCAATATTTGCTTATATCTTTTCTGAAACGAAATTTGTCTAATTTGAAACCATTTGTTCGAGTTCTTTCGCTATCACTGAGCTTCAGTACATTTGTCATGTCCCCTTTATTAATCCCACTAACCCACTTGAACACGTCTATCATATCCCCTCTAACTCTGCGTCTTTCTAACGAATGTAAGCCTATTTTTTTTCAACTTTTCTTCATATGGTAGATTTCTAATATTAATAATTTGTGTCATTCTTCGCTGTACTCTCTCCAACGAATCTATGTCCATTCTGTAATAAGGACACCAAAATTGGACAACATAATCCATATGAGGTCTCACTTATGATAATTAAAGTTTTAAGATAACATCCAACAACCTATCTATTATGGAAATCATTAATAAGATCAACAGGGGGCCAATATATTTGGCCACATTATGGCCGATACATATAGGCCCATTGCAGGTAGATGACATTATTTGGTAAAAGCGATATGCCAGTAATGGCCCAAAATAAATATTCCATAATAATGGCGGTGAGTGGCAAGCCATTTCAAATATAATGTAGGACCAACAGTGTTCTACCAATTTACGGCCACAATATATTGGCCCTTTTATTAACATAGTTATCCATTTCTTAAATGTATATACTGTATCGGCCCAACATTGTGCATCCTGTTCTGAATCAACTATGGAAACCCATTATTATTTCTACAATGGACCGATATCATTATGCCTTAATCAGGCCGATAAATATTTGCCCAATAAGCAAAATAAGTTATACTTAATAACATAATTTTGCTAATGCTGGACCAGCATCATGTATGCTGCCCCAAAACGGACAAAGACAAATATTTATGAATAATATATTGAACCAACACCGTTTTAGAATAATATGGCCAACATATTTTGGCCCGATATATAAATCAACATATTTTACCTTCATATCGTTGCCAATATTGGCCCAATATCTATCATCCAACAACCTATCTATTATTCCTTTATTTATCTAACATCTATGTACCTCTCTCTCTGTAATGCTGATATTGCTAAGAGCATCCGAAATGTCTAGTTGTGCTGGTGATGCTGTAGGGATATTAATAAGGTCTTCTGTTGTAAAAACTGATGCAAAGAATGTGTTGAAGGCATTACTATTTTTTTGTTTCATCTTTAGTGTAGTTTACATTTTCATCAATTAACGGTCCTATTGTTGAAGTCATTTCCTTCTTCTTCGTGACATAACTGTGACATTCTTTTGGGATTGTCTTTCTTTGATTTGCAACATACTTGTGGCAAATCAAAGCAAACTCACAGCGTGTTTTTACTTTCTTTAATTAACTTTTTGGCTTTGCATCATAGGTCTATGAATATCGTTTTCTTTTCCTGGTTATCAAAGATGTTTAATCTAACATGAGCATTCTTTTCGGCAAGCAGACACTCCGCTATTTCTTTATTCCACCACTTAGGCTTATTATTATGCACTGATCTTTGTTATTTTTATGGTATGCACTCTTTTACTATGTTTGAGTAAGTTGTGGTGAAAAATGTCCAAGTTTGGTTTATATCATCATCGTTAACCTGGGAACGGCGAGAACACTCTTAAGAGGTTTTACTGGGCGAAGGCAAGAAAGCTCTTAAGAGGGAAGGCCTAAAAAACACTTTTTAAAAGGCCCCAGTAGCACTTAACCCGTCCAGCCCCGGCTAGTTTTGTAATGTTTGTTCACCAGAACCCGGCCGGTTTTCAAAAAATGGTTTTATTCCAGAAACAATAGCGAATGGGTTAGGAATGAAGGAAAAACCACGAAAAACCGCTCCAAAAGCTTAAAGAATGGTCCTACAGAGCCCCCGAAAACGTATTTTACAAGAGTAAAAAATTGAAGGCAATTACCCCAAAAAACCAGGTTATTGCGCGCTCACGCGCACGCACATGGACTTTGAGAGTTTTCAACCATCGGCACGGTTGCGTGGGATACGTACACAGTTCCCATACAAATCTCAGCCCTCTTGAGTGGCTACACCTGAGGTTACGGTCGGCGCAATTAGGGTGACGCGCCAGGCGCGTCTCTGGGGCTGTGCGTTACATACATCGCCGACGCGTCATGCGCGTCGCTGGGGCTGTATGGGTTAAAACAATTGTTTTGTTGTTTTCCCTCCATACCTCATATCACTCCTCTACATCCCCTCCTTCCCCCCCCCCCCACCCCCCTTCAATTATCACCTATTTTTCCTGTTATTCCCTTATTCATTGGTATATTTTTGTGTAAACATCTGCAAACCGACCTTAGTGTGTGTTCATGTGTCTCTTATGTAAGGTAGAGACCAGGAGGGTGTCTGGGAGTAGCTCAGTACTGCTTCAACCCTCGAGAGAGGAGGGTGTGAGGCCAGCTCTCTCACACTTGATGAATGAACCGCTCGCTTACAATTTGCGATTTTGACCAGAAAATTATATTCCCACTTGTTTTATTGTTGTTACAGGTTACTATCTTCATATTAAAGGTAAAATAGGCACATATGAATAAGTAATTACGATATTTATCGTAAAATGACGATTATAGGCAGGAATGGAGCCTAATATTGCCGCCCAGAACTGTGGTGTTCACTACACCCTGCGCACGCTTGATGGGTTAATCAGTAAACTTCAATCAGTTTCTTTAACCCTTCTAGTTGTCTTCGCGGGTGGTCCGTATAACCAACAAGAAAAAAAACCCACATAGCTAGTCAGTCATGTGACTCATGCTCGCAAGCAGGCCTTACGAAAGCTTGTACTTGCTGAACCTGAGTCCCAAATGATGCATGAAAGCAGACGACAGTGACTTAAGAATAGTCACAATGGTGAAATATATCAGTAATCAATACTCATTATTCAATATAATTATTATTTTTACTTAATACATAATATATAACTATAATCAATAATCAATTATCAATTGTTGAACGAATGTATCTATACCATAGCCATGGCTGCCGCTATTGCATTGCCACATTCAAACGATTATCAGTATCTGGCCAAAACAGCCGGTCTTATTTTCCAACTCAAACAATAACCACTCAATGTACAGTATTCTAGTCTTCACCCAACCCAAGACAACACTGATTACTGCCTTTGGTATGTATATAAACTAGGTTAGGCCATTTATTTGCAGAGATATGAGTATCGGTAAATGACGAAAACCGTGACTAAGCACAGATTTTAGGCTCCCGACCACCATAACTGACCTACAGTATATATTTTCACCATGCAAACTGAACCACTTGCTCTAAACATTTCTAGTCTTCACCCATCACAAGATAGCAATGGGTACTGCCGCTGGTTATATATATTACTTTGTTCGGCAATTTTTGTGCGTATTTATAAGCGCGCCAAATTGCCGAGATTTCGCCAAAACCCCCGGTTCCAGCAAAAGCGGGAAGGTTTAAATTGCCATTCGCTGAGGGTTAAATATTGCTCTAAGTTTACAGAAGTTTGCTCTCTTGAAATTTGGGACCTTCTGTTTGCTGGCTTTGACTTTGTTGCTATTAAATATTACATGTAAAGTGATAAGATGATGGTCACTATTACTGATTTCATCACCAACAATCAAATTTTGTATCAATTCCTTTTTTATTGCATATACAAGGTCAAGCACTTTATTTCCACAGGTTGGAGATCTAACAAATTAATAGAGCGAACTCTCTTGCAAGTTTGCATACAGGTCTTGTCCAGAGTGTGAAATAAGAATATCTCCCCACTTGGTCACAGGTAAATTGAAGTCGGCAAAAATTACAGTATCTTGCGAGTTACTTATGTCTGCTATTTGCTTATAAATATCTTGGTCAGTTTGCTGTGATTGAGCTGGAGGTCTGTATATTAATGCAAGTATTATTTGTGTATCTCTATTATTTCATATTAGTTCAAAGGATGTCTCAAAGTTAGCAATTTTAGGTTTTGACAAGAGGTTCGGCTTGAGACTTTCTTCGACAAAAAGTAAAACACTCCCTCCATTTTTATTTAGAGTTTTTTCAAACATTACATAACTGGGAAGTGAATCCTCAGCCAATAAAACTGTCTTTTCTATTGAGCCAAGATTCTGTAATACAAATTGCGTAATAATTTTCTGTAACACTAGTTCCTCTAAATCTGACAATTGCATAGAAAACCTTTAAAGCTGTGGTTTTAGAATTCACGGAACGCTCTTTAATAAACTTTTTGGTTCAGGTCGGATCTACATTTACGTACCTGTCTGTCCTCGGTCCTCGATCCTCGTCCCTGGTGGTCCTCGGGTGATTGCTACTTTTTCGAAAATCCTTTACTGCGTCGTGAAGCAGGCGGCCAAATTTTGCTACTCCCACCTGGTTCAGATGGACACCATCCACTACAAACAGATGATTTTCACGGTAGAAGGATTCCCAGGTGTTGACGAATCCAACGTCCTCCTCCCTGTAGAGGTTAACAAGTCGATGATTCATGTTAGTGGCTATGTTGAAGAACCGGCTCTCCACACCGATCCTGGGGATGATCTCTGATTTGATAAATCTGCGTCACTTTTCCTTACACGTCTGAATCAGCTTCCAGTACTTTAGCATGAGGTTCTCCGATCGGGTCCGTTTCACGTCATTAGAACCGACATGAATGATGTACGTTGTGCATAAGGGGGCTAACCTTATAACTTCGTTCACTGCGGTTGCAACGTCGTCCACTCCACCACCCAGGATACACAATCGCTTCCTGGTCCTGGGTGCCCAACTGCAAAACTCTGTGAGTTGGCCACGAATCATGGAATCTCCCACGAGCCAAATTTCTTCTATTTCTTCTTCATCGTTCAAGTCCGCAAGAATCTGGTAACGGTTCTGACACATGGTTTCAGGGAAGATCTTCCTTGTGCTGGGGCAAACGTTGTTGCTCATGACGCGGAAGTTTGTCCTGAGGGAGAGCAGAATCATTATTTGATTCTTCCTGATCTAGTGCATGTACTGAAGAGGGTACATCAAACGTTGGGCCGTTGGCAAATATATATAGTAGATGGGGAGACAGGAAAACACGAGCTTAGCTAATTTCTGTAATCTACAATTAGCTAAATACAATTAGGTAAATACACACACACACACACTTGCATTCATATACACACTCATTGACACACACACACATATACATATTCATACACACACACATTTGTACTCTTTCTCTCACACAAAACACACAATCACATGCAGTCTCTCTCTCTCACACACACACACACACACACACACACACAAAACACATACACGCAGCCACAAAATTTCAAACATTCTTCATCTTCAAAAATGTCCAGTATAATGATATTCAGCCCAGTGCCAAATGTCCAGTATAATGATATTCAGCCCAGTGCCAAATTTGTAGGTCCGATTATTATAATGCCCTTTTTAGGATATTAAATTCGGGTTTCTGGTATTTATATTTTTCTGTGAGCGGGAACTATTTAAACTCTTTCTGGTATTTATATTTTTCTGTGAGCGGGAACTATTTAAACTCTTTTTGTATTTCGCTGCTGGGTGGTGTTTAGTATATATCTCCTAGTCCCTGTAACTCCTTGGAACTAGTTGTATATCTTTCCTAAATATCTTTGCATCTCTCTCTCTTTCTCTCTCCCCCCTATGCTCGTTATATATTCCAGTTGAGGGTAAGCTGTATCTCTTAGCAGGTGATTTCTGGATACTTGATGGACAAATATGAAACTACTTTTTTCTCTGCATCATATATGAATACCAAGTTTATGTAATTATCAACATAATTTGCTAGAAGATATGCGTAATAGCTAAGTAATCAATGTGAGGACATACCATCAACTGATTATAAACTGACTATAGCAACTCCGGTTCATTAGGGTGTATGGTTGTGTATGGGGTTGTTTTCACACTACGTCCACCCCGTGGTTAATCCCTTCTGTACAGGCGCCAAACTTTCAAATTTATTCTGACTACTATTAGACGATTTCATTAATTTTAACCCTTATTTAGCGGCGAGCAACATAAGTCGAGTTAAATAAAGCTGGACTATGTGGCGGCGCTCGACATAGGTCGAGTGGCAATTTCAGCACGTAATGTGGCTGAGAGAGAGAGACAAGTGGTGGCAGGAGACTAGCGAGCGTATGACTGCTCCAGACCACCGCGGCGAACCTACTGACACAAATCTCAGCTCCCTCCTCCCTCTCTCACTCGCTACATACTCAATTATGTACTGAAAGTACCGAATTACCTGCTTTTTGCACTCGCGTTGCACGGTTATTGCAAGAAAACTATCCATCATACAAGGATCGTTATGGTGTCATTCGAAAGCTCTGTTTATGCCCTTTCAGGGATAGGTACTTGTTTTACGTTCTGGGTCTTATTTAGGCATGAAAATGATCACGTAAACAGCCCTATTTTGGCTAAAAACACCCCGCTGTGCGGTACACATAAATAAACCGCATAGGCCGCTCGTAAGGTGTTAAAAAGAGCCTCCAGCAATTATCAGGCTTCGAACTATCTCACTTACGGTAACCCTTTTAACTACCATAGATCCTTCTTAGACTATACAAAATCGTCTTAATACAACTAGATTTATTTTTAAGAAGGCGTTACTGGTACAGAAGGGGTTAAGCCGGCAAGTGATGACATGGAATGTCGCTGGTAATCGTTGTCTCGGGGCCTCCTTGTATATTAGATATTTTTTCCTTTAGAGACTGATTTCTCGATATTCAATAGAAACAAAGAGACCTTGTGCGGAAGTATAACATTTGAGGTGAAGCCATTGGTTTCGGGGGTTGATGAGTGATTGGTGTTTCTGAATGTTTGTGTTCTTGCTTTTTGTGGGCGAACTGTTATATGTATTCTTCTTCAGTCCCCTCGTTTTCCTTTCTTGCGTCTCTTGCTGATCCTCCCTACCCCATGTGGAAGCAAGGGTTGGCTACTGACTGACTGACAATAGAAAAATATGTAACTACTGTATCTATCATTCAAGTACCATGTTTTAGTAATTCACAACATGTTTCGCTACGAAATGCTCGTAATATCAGAGTTGGGGATATTCCACTTTATCAGTCAGTCGGTCAGTCAGTAGCCAGCACTTACTCCCAGAAGGGGTAGGGAGGATTAGCAAGAGACACAAGCCAGGAAAAAGAGGTGACAGGTGAAGAACACATAAAACAGTTCGCCCACAAAAAAGCAAGCACACAATCATTCAGAAGCACCAATCACTCATCAACCCCCGAAATCAATGGCTTCACATTAACATCAACTGTAAAAGAACATACTCAGACTTGTGATGTGGCAGAGACCTTAACTTTTAAACGGCGAAGCTATGGTATTTGAAACGTCCTGCCAGGCGAAGGTTTTTTGGGTCATTCCCGACAACAATATAATTTTACATTAAATATCGTTATTACTTATTCATATGCACCTATTTTACGTTTAATATGAAGATATTTATATGTAACAGCAATAAAACAAGTGAGAATAGTAACTGGGGGGTGAAAATGACGTACTATTGCCGACCGATCGTATCAGGAAGGGAGATTTGGCGCGACGTATATCCTCTCTCTCTCACCCAACCCAACCATACCCATTTAATCAGAACTGGATTCAAGAAATCACTTGATTACTCATTTAGATATCGCTTCTTTCATTGTTTGCTAATCAGGAGGAACCAGCTTTTGGCCTTGGCTTATCTCTATGGGGGTTCTTCGGGGTATGCTTTTAAACTTGATGGACTTCTAGATGCCACAAGGGCGCCTACATACTCCCAGAAGTGGTAGGGTGTGGGCAGGGAATCAAGTGGAACCCAGAGGTGGCGCATCCACAACTAACCTCTACAGTCTGGAAAGTTTTGTTTACAGAAACCTCACCGCCAGGTAGCTGGGATCGAACCCGCGCTACCCAAGTCAAGCGACTAGAGTATGGTGATTTAGTTCCAATGTGATTGTGTGTGTGTGTGTGTGTGTGTGTGTGTGTTAGTTTGTATGTGTGTGTGACAGACGAGCAGACAGATAGATAGACAAAGAGAGTTACAAAGACCTTGCGCACTAGGTGGCATGTGCACTGTATGTATAAGATTGAGTTATATAATCAAATTATTTACAGCTATTTGATAGGCAACATCCTTATGACGTCACGGATAGGTACCAACAATGCTTATGCAATCTTGATATTATTTACCCCCATAAAACAAAACAAAAATGAATATATATATATATATAATATATATATAATATTATATATATATACCGGTATATATATAAATATATATATATATATATATATATATATATATATATATATACAGTATATATATATATATATATATATATATAATATATATATATATATATATATATATATATATATATATATATATATATATATATATATATACTGTATATATACATATATATACAGTAAATATATATATATATATATATATATATTTACCATATATATATATATATATATATATATATATATATATATATATATATATATTAGATGACAGGGCTGGAAAATTTAATGCCAAAGAAGACCACAAACTAATTCCCATCAACGAAAGGACCAACAACTCCCACGTATAGAATTGCGTCCATAAGAAGCTGGAAGAGAGACCGGAAACAGCCTCCCCTGGACAGCAGCAATAAAATACACCAGTCACCCACATCACAGCTCCAAGAAAAATGTGCGGCCTCCTATACGCTTAACATACGTATGGGAGGACATCCGCCACAGTGTGTTGGCTTGTGCCCTCAGGCGCCAGGTAAACAATGGCCGCCTACACCTGGGCCAGATCTAGACTACGCAGAGGAAGATTTTATGCAAATGAGACATCAACCTCTTTCAATCCTCTCCAGTCACCCTGGCGGTTCCATGCATCACTACCACCGCTAGGCGAGACTATATAATTTTGCAATCCAGCTAAACGAGAAGACAAACAGACCGCTCTATACAAGCCTCTAAATGGAGAGAGGCCTCCAATACTGTAAATAAAATATCCTATGTATTCCTAGGCTTTAAGCTATTCACGTTTATTATTAATGAATAAAACATAATAATAAGCATAATAAGGAATTAAAACATGAATTAAGGATTAAAACAATTAAAGCTGTCTAAAACTTAACCTATCTAGTACATACATGATAACACGTTGATAAATATATTGTGTTACTTACATAGTGGAACAGTTGGAACGAAGACCCCACACAAGGTTAAGTTTTAGACAGCTTTAATTGTTATACTCCTTTATTCATGCTTTTATTCTTATGCTTTTATTATGGTCAAATTATTTATAATACTCATAGGAAAAAAAATCGTTTTTCATAGGACCGGCTATGTTTTGAAAGCCTGATGATGGACAAGTTTAGTCCGAAATATTGCAAGACATAATGACGTCAAGATGATCACCGTCGTTGCTCTGATCCTTCTATTTATACTATCTCTCTCTCTCTCTCTCTATATATATATATATATATATATATATATATAATGAGATAAAATGCTCAAATTCATCACGACGAAAGGTTATGGGGGTATTTTTGAAAGTTTGATGGAAGTCTAGGTAGACAAGTTAGAAAATATATAAATAGATTAATACAAAAATTAATATATAACAAATATAAGAAATAATCAAATTAATATATGATCCCCTTTAATGGTACAAGAAACGTGATATCAACCTTTCTGGCGTTACACTGCAATGATAGGGACACCACTCCCCTAGCCTTCAAAATACAGATCATCCCTCTCCCTTTAAGCTAAACATGCACCCCCTTCCCTTTCGCCAAGCTAAAAATGCCACCTCCCCCGAATAGCTAAAAATGCACCCCCTTCCCCCACTTCAAGCTAACAATGCCCATCTCCCCCCTTCAAGCTAAAAATAGTCCCTCCCCCCTTCAAGCTAAAATTACCCATCTCCACAAATGTTCAAGCTTAAAATGCCCCTCCCCCTTTCAATCTAAAATCGGCCCCTTCCCTCCTTCTAGCTAAAATCACCCCCTCCCTCCTGCAAGTTAAAACCACGCCCTTCTCATTTCAAGCTAAAACTGCACCTTCCCCTTTCCCCTCCTGAAGCTAAAAAACGCCCGCTTCCCCCTTCATGCTAACCTCACCCCCTCCTCCCGTTCAAATAAAAAATACCCCCCGCCACTCCCTTCAAGCGAAAAATGCCCCTCCCCCCCCCCCCCCCCTGCAACCCTGTGTCACCTAGATTGCAGATTCCCTATCGCTCGCCCGGGAAAAATCAGGAAATGAAAGGGATGACACGTCCTATATTTGCCAAACTAATGAGCCGAAACGTCTTAAAGTCGCCAAAATGTCATAGGCCGAAACGTCTTAGAATAACCTGAACAATAGGGCGAAACGCCTTAGATTAACCAGACAAATGGCGAGGAAAGTCTTGGAATTGCCAAAGTAATAGGGCGAAATTTCTTATAATCCCCACTATATGGACATCTTCGGCTCAGATAGGGTTAAGTTAAGGGCAGGAATTTGTTTTCTTTTAGGACCCCCTTCTCCCTCATCCTTAACCCCATTAGTTTTGAAACTTTAGGATGTTCTCCCCAGTAGTTTGGCGAATTTAGACATTTTGCCCTCATTTGTCAATATTAGGACTTGTCATGCTAATTAGGTGTCTATTTTCTCCTGGCGAGCGATAGCGAGCCTGCATTTTAGGAGGAACTGGGCGAATGCCATGGTATATTTTAAAGCTTGATTAATGTATAGAAAGGAATCTACGAAAATAAGTGAATACAAATAAAATAACAGTTGGAAAATAATTGAATACATTATCCCCTTTAATAAACAAGAAACGTGGAATCAACCTTTCTCTCTCGTTTCACTGCCAAAATACTGACCCCCCCCCCCCCCCCCTTCAAGCTACTCCACCCCTCCCCCCTCGTGGACCACCACCATAAGTGTTGGTGGTGAAAACTTTACGAAAATTGGATATAGCCGGATAGAACGATCGTTAAGTTAGTAATTTATTCTCTCTCTCTCTCTGTCTCTCTCTCACTAGTTGTGGAGATAACTACTTTGGAATTCATTTAAATAATTACTAGTATATATTATGTATTAACATTGTGCCTTGTCGTGAATCCTAGCTGGTATATATACCGTAGTTTGAATTTCCCGGGTTCACGACAGCTGGTTCCTTTTTGTTTATACGCATTACTTTGTTTATCTTTGTGGATACATATTACTGTGGTTGCACCAATTATATCTTAGTTTATTTTCCCTTATTATTTAATCACGGGGTACGATATAGAACCCTTAAATATATTTTATATTGTCACGATAAAAGGGAATCTCAGACACACTTCACACAGACTTCGTCCCGCTAACAACAAACCACCAGTTGCTGCCACATAACACCAGAACTTCCCTGATATTCACCTACCGACATGTCCATCACCTAACCTACACTCTTTTGATCACAGCTAAGTTCCTTTAATACTAGTAGTACTTCATAGATATTACTGGGAATACCACAGATAGCCTATATACACAATTTAACACGTAAGTCAACCGCCGACCGGTATCATTTTTATAGCCTAGGCCAATTCATCTTTCCAAGTTTAATTATTTAATTTATATCCGTTTCTCCTCTACCCCCTAGGAATAATAAACAGGATATGCATCATGCTATTATAAATGATCAGTTACTATAGCAAGCAAGGGAATTCCATTATTTAATATATGGCGGGAATTATATCATTGATTTTATATTCTAGGTGCAACATATATTTAGTGATATTGGTACAGTATATGGAAATTAACTTCGCTCACAATATTACGATATTTGTGTTATCTTTATATATTAATATTGCTACTACTACCACTACCACTACTATACTCCGTTCAGGTGAGCTGTGCACCTGGCACCTAGTGGAGGTTTGTAACGACGCACGTGATAGGCTCTCTAAGCATCATCCTCGCTGAGGGGCAGTGTGCGTGATTCGCCGTAAAATATTATCCTCACTCACGGGCCTAAGGTGTCTCATCTTTGATAAAATATTTCATTAAGCATAAAACAAATAGTCTACAACATTATTAGGCAGTTAACATAATAGCTAGCGATTGCGGCATCATGTAGCTGCCAAAAAACTTGCAATAATTCGTGTTTATATGGACAGCAGCTGGTCCGACTGTACTGTGAAATGTTCGATTCCTTTAATTTAATTTCGGTGAAAAATAAATGGAAGAAAACGAGTAAGTACGAATTTCTGTTATCTGTGTAATACATATGATTAATATTAGGAAATTCAAGTGTTGTGCTAGCTTCATGAAATTACTATAGAAGGTAGCATAAGTATGGAACTGTCATTGCAATGGACAGACGAAACGGGACGAACTATGGGCGGGAATATACAGACGACTTCTCTCTGTGATGACAACCCTCAGGACCCCTGCGCAGTGCTGTCTGCTACTCGTATTTAAAGGGACAGGGAGAATCCGTTGGCCAACCCCCTCCCCCTCCATTCCTCCTCCTCACCCACAACTTTTTTTTGATTTTTTTTTTTGTTTTTCCTATATTCCAACTTACTTCCTCTCGGGCATAGGCTGAGAGCCTTAACATTCACCGCTTTACAATGAACAGTGAAGCCCGTAAGGTCTTGTTCCAGTCTAGGGAGTGAGACATGTGAAGCACGTAGAGTACAACGAGCACCTGCCATCTTGCCTTCACATGAGGCACGGTGCTCACTCATTGCCCGAAACGACCCCATCTCTGAAGCCACCTCGTTCCCATGCTTCACTGTCTCACCCCCTACACTCGGACTCTCACACTTTCACACACACAACGCCACCTGTTGAGCAGATAACTCACCAGGCATTGCACCCCTATAGCATATTTGGAATATGGGAATATTCATACAGTGCTATTTAATCAGGGAACAATGAGGGTATTTTATTGACGTTTCGGTGGGCTTGTGGTAATGCACTGATACTAGGTACAGCACAAATTACATCCCAATAATATCTTCCCATTGATACATCGGGATTTGAACCCGGGACCTTTGGATTACCAGGCCAGTGGCAAGACCACTCCACCACACCTCCCAAACTTACCCTTAGTGAGCCTATTAACCGCGCTCAGCTGACTTTGACAAGAGGGCTATGGGACTTCTGACAAGAAAAATAATACATACAAAATAATAAAATAATAGGTTAATAATATTAATACTATTACTAATACTAATAATATAAATACATAAATAGATAGATAAACAATTGAAAACTAAGAAGTGACTAATGTCGATGCTATTCCTTCTATAGTAATTTCATGAGGCTAGCACAACACTTGAATTTCCTAATATTAATCATATGTATTACACAGATAACATAGACATTCGTATTTATTCGTTTTCTTCCATTTGTTTTTTACCGAATTCAAATGAAAGGAATCGAACATTCCACAGTACAGTCGGACCAGCTGCTGTCCATATAAACACGAATTATTGCAAGTTATTTGGCAGCTACATGATGCTGCAATCGCTAGCTATTATGTTAACTGCCTAATAATGTTGTAGACTATTTATTTTATGCATAATTAAGCATTTTATCATAGATAAGACACCTTAGTGAGTGAGGATAATATTTTATGGCCAATCACGCACACAGCCCCTCAGCGAGGATGATGCTTAGCGAGCCTATCACGTGCATCGTTAAAAACCTCCATTAGGTGCCAGGTGCACAGCTCACCTGAACAGAGTATAGTACTATTACTGCGACTACTACTACTACTACTACTACTACTTTTTTTTTTTTTTTTTTTTTTTTTTTTTTTACTTAATATTGTTCATACATTTTATTTTACAAGCATCAGATATTTCTATTCTACACCATGCCACTTCAATCCAGTCGCCTCCCTATGCGACCCTCTGCCACTGCTGCCTCGTAGTCCACTTCTGCCACCGTCACATATGGTTGTGGTGCAGACCGTCTTGTTTCCCGCAGGCATAGTAGTGCTGATCTGAGCAATGAGAAAGATAGACGGCACCTCATCCAGGCTACAACGTGGCTCCTGGGCTGTTGCTTCTTCTATGCGATGATCTCTGCAAGCCTTGAATAGAAGCACTGGGCCCTGGGTCCCATCCCTCCAGATGTGGTGAAGACTAGTGGGGTAAAGCTGCCTTGTTCGATATTTAACCCTTAAAAAGCGGCTCACCACTTAAGTCGAGTTAAATAAAGCTGGACTATGTGGCGGCGCTCGACATAGGTCGAGTGGCAATTTCAGCACGTAATGTGGCTGAGAGAGAGAGACAAGTGGTGGCAGGAGACTAGCGAGCGTATGACTGCTCCAGACCACCGCGGCGAACCTACTGACACAAATCTCAGCTCCCTCCTCCCTCTCTCACTCGCTACATACTCAATTATGTACCGAAAGTACCGAATTACCTGCTTTTTGCACTCGCGTTGCACGGTTATTGCAAGAAAACTATCCATCATACAAGGATCGTTATGGTGTCATTCGAAAGCTCTGTTTATGCCCTTTCAGGGATAGATACTTGTTTTACGTTCTGGGTCTTATTTAGGCATGAAAATTATCACGTAAACAGCCCTATTTTGGCTAAAAACACCCCGCTGGGCGGTACACATAAATAAACCGCATAGGCCGCTAAAGAAGGGTTAAGATCCTTTCCCCATATGCCCTGACCTTCTCTCATTCGTTCCTCTTGTGTGTAGCATCCAGAGACAGCTCGCTGTAGCTATGGGCCATTGGGTCAAATACTTTTATGTCAAAGAACACTCGCTGTGCATTTGTCCAAAAACCTCTTGCACTAACGTCCACTCGTGCTTCATTGGATGTGTTGGCCGTCCTGTGCTGCAAGATCTCTCCTTCCAAGGGAATGAGTGATGGTTTGCGCACCACATCTCTTACTTCATCGTGCCTGATGCTGATGACTCCTCCTTTCTTACATATCATGGGGTGGTCTGTATCGTTGTTGGTTCCACAAACGCATCGATCGGGCAGTCCTTCAATCGGCCAATCATACCTCAGTGCAATAGCAACGTTAAATTCTTGTTTGTTGAGATTGAAGCCTTTTGCCTTGATTGGTGGTGTTGTCAGCCAATTTGAAGCACCCGTTTCTTGTGCTATTTATAGTTTTCTTGTTAGTCTCCAGGAAAGTTGTCCCATCAATTGTGCCAGGTCATTTTTCTGTGAGTTTTGCCTCTCTGACGTGATGGTCTTTCTGATGTTGTAGATGTCTGCCTGGTCCACTTCACCGTCAGAATCTTGTGCTACGATACGGTCAGTGAGAGATCCTGTTATCTTTACCAAGTTCAGGTATTCCGTTGTTGCCCTCCTCACTGGGTTGATGATTCCCAGCCCTCCCAACCGAGAAGGCAGTGCGAGCAACTCCCTCTCTGTATCACTCGGGGTGTGCGACTTTACCCACGCTGGGATGAGTTTGTCTCTGATGGCATCTTCCAGCGGTTGAAGTAATGCGCTCACATTTGGAACGGTTCACATCAAGTAGGTCCAGCGATGTTTGACCCCATATGTGAATGCCGAATACGCAGCCTGTGGTTCCGTCTTTGCAATATTGGCCAGTTTTTCAATTTCTTTTACCCACTCCCTGACCTACTCCTCTATGTATTTGTTCTTGAACTCTTCTGTGCCGATCACTGCCCCAAGGTGACGCTGTCCATCCTTTGTTACTACCACTTCACTACCTCTGAAAGCTTCTAATGCACTTTCATAATGTTCTGGTTTTACTATTAGTATTTACTTTCTGGCATTTGGATGGTACCCTATTTCTGGGCCTACACTTGATACTTGCTCCCACCAGTGCTTGAGATCGTTGACTTTTCCCGCTCCAGTGAGATCGTCTGCATAGGCCACCTGCTTGACTTGCATCGCCTCATGGCTTGTTAAGGTTAGCAACACTGAGAGACCTACTACTACTACTACTACTACTACTACTACTACTACTATTACTACTACTACTACTACTACTACTACTAATACTACTACTACTACTACCATTCAACCTGTGCTTCCCCCTTTTGAACCCTAAGCAAGGACGAAACAGTCATCCATGCAAATGACTCCGTAGTCATACAGTTGCTTCCTATTCCGAGGTTTGCACTCAGACTCATCATGGATTTTTTTTTTTTTGTACATAAATTTTTAATTAATATTGTAGGCTATATTCATTACATTTTACAAACATAATATATAATATATAAACATAATAGGTGGATGGGACTCGTTAGCCTTGGTCGGCAACTCATCTAGGGGAGACAACTTTATACAAATCCGGGTGGATGGGACTCGTCAGCCTTGGTTGGCAACCTGTCTAGGGGAGTAAACCTGATACAGATCCGTACTGCTTACCTTAGGGTAAGGTAGGTTAGTGGATGGATTAGCCGAAAACCACTGTAGAAAAATAGTGCTAAAAAGATACACAGAGGGCCTCGGAGTCGGACCGATCCTTGATTGAGTGGTCAATCCTGTGAGTCCTTCACTAAACTGGCTCGGGTTGTCCCTCTCACAGGGAATAGGTACGCTTGGGGGCATTCTGTGTATGGCCACCCACGTAAGGGGAGTAAGGCGTCCGGCAATAGATAGATAGATAGAATATATTACTCTATTCATATTACTCTACTATACTACTACTTTATACTATGCAACTTCAAGCCGGTCGCATCCTGATGCAACTCACAGACACTGTAGCCTCGTAATCTACGTCTGCCAATGTCGCTGGTTGTGGTACAGACAGTCTTGTTCCCCGCATACATACTGTAGTAGTGCTGATCTGAGCAATGAGAAAGATAGGCGGCACCTCATCCAGGCTACGACTTGGCTCCTGGGCTGTTGCATTTTTTCTGCAATGATGTCTGATAGCCTTGAATAGAAGCACTGGGCTCTGGGTCCCATCCCTCCAGATGTCGTGAAGACTAGCGTAGAAGAGCTTCCTTGTTCAATATTTAGGATCCTTTCCCCATATGTCCAGACCTACTCTTGTTCGTTCCTCTTGTGTGCAGCCTCCAGAGACAGCTTGCTATAGCTAAGGGCGATTGGGTAGAATATTCTTATGTCAAAGAATGCTCGCTGTCCTCTTGTCCAAAAACATCTTGCACTAACGTCCACCTGTGTTTCATTGGATGTGCTGGCCGTCCTGTGCTGCAAGATCTCTTTTTCCAAGGGAATGATTGATGGTTCGCAAGCCACATCACGACTATAGGTTTGAGTCCCGTAGGGAAGAAGGAAAACCTAATATTTAGTAGTGGCCCCGGAATCATTGAAGATGCGCCTTAGCTTTGGTAATGGCCAATCTTTGAACTCAAGCTTACCTTTCAAACTTCCCGCCCGGGTGAGATCAAAATACGATTACCACACATCGTGAGCGAAATGCTCTTAGAAAACCACTCATGGACTCGTCCTATATGATGTGGGTACCACTACTAGAAAAAACTAGCAAAAAATAATAAAATAAAAAGATTAAACTTGATCTCAGCATTATGCTTCTCATGCGTCTGCTGTTTGCGCATGATTCGCCTCACTCATCGAAGCGATCACCCGTTCTTCCTTCTCCCGGGCCCATTTGAAACGGACGCGTTCGAGTGCTCCAGCCAGCCTTCATTCTTCACCTTTCCTCGGCAGTAGTGAGTCTTTTGCTCACATGTACATGCTAAGTGCTGAGAATAGGTAGCTTATAGACTAGGTGTAGGCTGTGAGTGTCCTTTAGTGGGCCCTGGAGACTGTTTTTCAGGGTTCAATATGCTAAAGCGAGTGTGTTAGGCGGAGTCCTCGTTGTGCTAAGGCGAGGCTCCTAAGTGCTTGTTTTTATTATCCTAGCTCATTTTAGTTCACTGTTAGTCATGAGGCTTCTTATTGGGTGAAATGGGGCCTGTTGTTCGGTCCATTTTGGGTGTTCAACTAGTATGCCTCGTGGGCTAGTGCTCGTGGATTGTCTCACTTAGCTGAGGGATCCTGCACGGAGCCATGCTGCTCTTCATCCTACTCTTCGTGATTCTACCTGTTGGTGAGATCTTCGGTGGTTCGGTTCGCAGGTTTGTGCTACAATGTCTAATTCATCGCCATCTGCCCCCATCTAGTTGGCCTCATGTAGGTTATTATATATATGGTTAGGGTGTGTTATTATTGATGTATTGATTACTATTCATATATAACCATGCCATGTATGTACACGTTGTTCTTTCCATATTGGAGGGTTGGTCCTTCCGGTGGGATTTTTATGAGTTAGACTTATTAACAACGTGTCTCTAGTTGTTTCGCGTGGTTTTTCCGCCGGGAAACATCTAAGAGTTATGTTAAAATTAAAAAACATCAGAGTTTGGTATTGTAATGGATTTTGTCTGTTTTGTTTACGGCGTTTAGTATTCCGGCTCGCCCGGCATTTGACTACACAATTGTGTTGTGAGAGTGTTCGGCTAGTCCGCCTCCGTTACGACAACTTTTCCGCCTCATAAGAAGAACGTTCGTTGCTTGGTGCTGTCCGGACGTTCCGCCTGGTGGTGGAAATGGGGAGCCACTGCTGCCGGGACAATGACGGCTGAGCCGAGAAACGAACTCACCCATTCTTATCTTGTAGCTTTCAGTTATCTGTATTGCTCGCATGAAAAGCGCTGGTCCGCCGGGATTAAGAATTAAAATCTATATTTGCGTTGTCGCCGGATTTAGTTCTTACGTCATAAGACGGGATGGGGTCAGTGTTATTCACTTAGGTACGAAGTTATTATATAAGTAGCACATGGTAGGCTACTCACTACTGACTTACATTTCTGGGGAATGTAATTAACGTTAAGGAAACTTAAGATTGTATAGTGTTATTCAACTCTTCATTTTCTTTAACGTTGGAGAATATTTATTATATATTAAGCTTTGCCGACCTAGCGTGTCCTTATGAGCATTGATTCTTGGATCTTTCTCACCCACTGGTTCGCATGTAGGACACCTAGGAAGGTCGGCTATCTCCCTGGCGGGAGGAAGTTTATCATGGATAGGAGTACTTTCTCCTTTTGTGCTGCTTTGGGTTGTACAAATTTAACGGTTATCGGGCGCTATCTATGTGTTAAGTATGTTCCTTGTTTGGACCGATCTCGTGGTCGTTGGCTTTCCCAATCAAGCCCCGAGTGTTTAGCCCTACGCAATGCTTATTTAAAACCATGCAGATAGTCGGTGCAGGACTATTTTACTTCATATTCAGTAAGTGTATGTAACGTACTGTAAGACGGTAGCCCGCAACTCTTGACAATTGGATGACCATATATTAGAAGATTTGCTTAAAGGGACGTCAGTTACTTCAGCCCCTGGGGGTTTTTGCTTGTGAGTCTTCCTTCCGCCAGCCCAAGCGACCTAGGACCTCAGATCCGCCGGACGCACCTCCGTGGTCTAGCCGGCATGACAGGTCCCGCTCACATTGACCAAGACCCAAGTCGCCTTCTGTAGAACAAGCGGCGAATAGGTCTCACTCTGATTTTGACGCCGCACTTTCTGCAAGCGATGACAAGTCCAAAAAGAGTCGGTCTAGGAAGTCCTCCTCCTCGTCGAAGACGGCGGCGCAGCCTCCAACCAAACCGGTTAAACAGTCTTCGTCAAGCAGGGAGGCAACCAGAGACACATCTAGTCATGTCTCAGGCCATTTCACCGGTTTACCATTCCTCACAACCCGCAGCCAGAACTTAAGGCTTTGCCGGTATTGGGAACGGAGAGGGGCAGCAGCATGTGTTCTAGCCGGCAGGAGTATGAGCTCCTCTGACCAGCCCGCCTCAGTTCAAGATCCTTCAGATTATGACATACCGGATCTGAACTTTCGAGACCTTTTTGAGTTCAACGTTTTCGACGGCTCACAAACAAGAACACATGCTTCCGCTGCCCTTGTCGGCGAGTCTCTGTTGGAGGCTTTACCGGCCCCCTTGACCCGGTCACCGGGATCTACTTTACACCACCAAGGTGTACACGCTGAAGAAATGGCGTCTGGCCAGCGTCCATCTTCCCGGCATTCGGGAACGCAGGACTCAGACATGTCATAGTCCGCGTCCCAGTCAGACCAAGAAAGTGGGGTTTTTGTAGCGAGGGACCAATTACAGGAGTTATTTGATTTCATGAGACAGGTTAAAGGTGAGCGACAGGTATCAGTTCTGGTACCAGTAGCCCCGGGGGTGCGACCTCTAGGGCACGTACTTGTTCAACCTCAGGTTGATGTAACTTTACCTCCCTCCACTGTCACTCCTGTAGCTTCCACTTTGGGGGCTACGGCGATGTTGCCGTCCAATCTGCAGTTGTTCTTGGATTTGCTTCCTCCCCCTCTTAATAAATCCATCCCCAGTAAAAAGGGCCTTATGCCACTTTGATATGGGTCGGATGCATCTTGGTCATCCTACCTTTACTATCACCTCTGACCCCCATAGCCGGAGCAAAAAGGATCGACGTTAGGAGAGGCCAAAGGCGCCCTTTTTCCGTGCAGTCAATCAGGGTCTAGGAAGACCTAAGGAGTGAATAGGTACTCAGACCAGGTTGAGAAAGTATCGCTATACCTCCCTAGGTGCTCCCAAGCCCAAAGCTTCAATGTGGTAGGAAAAATAAAAGTATTCAATATCTCCTGGTCCCTCTGTCAGCCTCACTGCAAGGCCATTCGTGTTGGACGCAAAGAGTATTTAATTTCTCTAGTATCTCTGTCAGCCTGACTGCAGAGGTTATCCGTGGTCTGTCTATCAGGCCCCATCTTAACGTAACTTTCATTAGATCAGTTGTCGTTTGAAGTCAAACTCTCAACACAGTATCAGTAATTAATATCAATATCCTATGAATAGATAGTTACATGTTGGTCCGATCACTCGGTCGCCTAACCGCTGCCTACTCATAGATAAATAACTCTGCATTACATTACCTTATAATAGAGTTCAGCTATATGACCCCCCTTATATTCCAACCATACTCACGAGTATCATTCCTGATTAATGAATATATCATCCTTGTCCAATTATGTGTAAGTCGTGTATATATATATATATATATATATATATATATTGTGACGCTTCCGGCGTTAACAGAATGGTTGCGTGGGGCATTGCAGCTCGCTAGCGCTCGCCAGGATGGGGGGATAGGCTACAGTTGTCCTAGAATGATCTGCTTTATTTCATTAGGGTCGTGTTGCCACAGACAGTCTAGAAATGGTCTTTGTTTTGGTCTGTGACCGCGCCTTATATTTTATATTCGCTATAATATAAATGTTGCTTGTGTGGGAGGCGAGCGAGAGAGGGTGAGGGAGTACACCTGGCAGCGGGGTGAGCTATGACGCGGCTCGCTTGGGCGCTGACGGCGTTGGCGGCCGGGTGGTCAACTAGTCCCTTCCCGTCGCGGCCTCATGTTTTTTACCAGCTCAGAGCTTGCCTGACACGCGTACCGCCTACATCCTTTGCAATTCTGTCCCCCATACTCGCCACTTTGCATACTATTTCTCTCTCTCGACTTCTCCTTTCTCATTCTCTCATCTTTATTAAACTCAACATCCCTTCTGGTTTCAGCATAGACGTTCACCGTCGACCAGTCGTATTGTACGCGAAGCTCTCAGAGATTTCCATGTATTAGGCTTTATTGAGGTTTTTGAGAGACGGACTTTTCCGTATGTGTCCTCTCTCGGGAAGGTTGTAGACCGGTATATGTCTCCCTGGCAAGGTGTTGAGTGATTCTGTTTGGTTATCTAAAGCTAGACTGGGGGTAAGGTTACTGTGTCGTTGTCTCCGATGTGTGCAGTGTTAGCTAAGCCCTGCATGGCATCGACAGGTACTGTGGGAGCCTAAGTTGTCTTTGGGTGGGTTTACTTTGCGAGCACAGCGCTGTGGTGTGAGAGGGCCATAGCCAATCCCTCACAACATAGTGCTGCCTCTTTGTGTTGACTTCTGAGGGATCGCCAGGATAGAACTAGGTACTAGAGACCTAGATTTATCAAGAGAGCATCCCCGTCATATAACGTAATCGTCATTATACCACCTTCGGACAACGTTAGGCTACGAGCCGCATGCTCGCCCATTGTTGCCCTGCCTTGATACCCCAGCTAGACTTTATTAACTGAGCAGACACTGGTTAGAGATAAGCCCCCATTATTATATGTATGCAGCATTATTATTCACTGCACTTTTGAGCCGAGGTTGTTGTTGAGTTGCACAACCCTAGTAGGCTGTTGCGTTGTGTCACGAAGCATTTCTTTAGTTGTCGAGCATTACTACCTTTGCGCAGCCTTTATTATTCGCCTGCCTAGTATTACTATATATCCTAGTATTTATTGTGACCCGTATTCTGCATTATAATTGTTCAAGATTCTTTACGAACATCTTCCCAGCATCAGACTTATTTCAGAAGTTTCCAGTTGATGTTGCAGGACTAGCATTGCACTTTCTTTAATACAGGAGTGCCAGTTATTTGAGTATCTACCGTAACGTTAATTAATCACGTTAACTATCTTTTCTTTGTGTAACCTAATCGAGTAATCTTTTACTGTTTGAGAATAGGCTGTTTCATCGAGCGTCAGCCTAGTGTGTGTGCACCAGTTACCGAGTCATAGGATACCTCGTTGTCCCGGCACGACTCAGGGCGGTAATGGTGTTTTGTTTTCCAGTGTTTAAGGCAGGGGTTGGATCTAGTGTTACCGTTGTTGCATTTTGCCATTATCTAGTCCAATGTTGAAGAGCCCTGTGTCTTTGATAACCTGGATCGTAACAAATGGCGACCTAGCTCAGGATCTTGTGAACTAAGAGATAATTGCAGGATTGTTGTGGTCATTTGTTTTATTGAGGAATATAGTGGGCACGTTAATTTTTTTTGGCAAAGTAGTATAGCACTTGAGAGTCTTCAGACATTTTTGGCAAGTGAATAGTGCTACATAAGAGTTTGGGGTACTTCTTTTCTGAATATTGTGGTGAGAAATTTTTGAGAGCATCATGTCTTATACCGGATCAGAGGAGAATGGAGACACAGTACGTAATGTCGAAACTGAGGAACAGCAGCATGATGAAAGGGTTAATCGGGTGAACTGTGAGGAGGATGCTAGGATATTTTTGCAATGGCCTGTTACTGCCGAGCGGTTGGAGGGTATGGATCGGTACGGTCTTCAATGCCTGGCCACAGCTATCGGTCATGCGGTTACTAGCAGCATGACCAGGGATAACTTGATAACGTGTGTACTGGGCAGGGTGACTGGTGAGCGAGATGGGTTGAGTGATCAGAGCCCTTCGGCCATGCTTCCCCTACACTCGACTCCCAGCCATTACCTTACCTTTGGATACCTTTGGATGTGTTCGCCGCTCCTCTAGCGGCACCAAGGAGCGCGACGCCCCTCGTTATGGGTGGTGATTTGGTGCAGTAGACTGTTTGAAGCGACAGCTCGCTCCCTTGCGAGGATGGGCTCGTTTGGCACTTTTTGCAGTTCGACATCTAGGGCTCTCTTGAAGTTGTCTAACGAGATGTCCCTCATGTCTCTTACTCGCCGTGGGAGTTTGTTGAAGAGACGTGGGCCTCTGTGTGATAACCAGCCCTCTCGCAGAGAGCCCATAGCACCCCTGTTATTCATCCGGGGGATTTCGCATTCCCAGCCTCTCCTATCACTGAATTTCATGACTATCGGAGTATGTAGGTTTGGTACTAAACCCTCTGCGATTTTCCATGTGTATATTATTAGGTAACGTTCTCTTCTACGTTCCAGTGAGTACAGATTCAGTGCTCTTAAACGCTCCCAATAGTGTAGATGTTTTATCGAACTTATATGCGAAGTGAAATTTCTTTGTACACTCTCTACGTCATTTGTTTCACCTGCTTTGTATGGGGATGTTAATACGCTACAGTAGCACTAGAGATTTGAAGAGCGTTATCATAGGCAATTCACCGCGTGTTTTAAAAGTACGCAGAATCCAACCCGTTAAACGTTTCGCAGCCGCCACTTTGACCTGGTTATGTACTTTGAAACCCATATTTTCAGACATTAATACCCCAAGGTCTTTCACACTGTCTTTCCGTTCTATTATGTGGTTAGATTCTGTTAAGTAATTTGTAATTTCTTTAACACCATTATTATCTCCGTACCGTATTAATTGGAATTTTTCCTCATTGAATTGCATGTTGTTTTCCCTGGTCCACTGGAACACTACATGCATGTCTTCCTGCAGTCGGCCCGTGTCCTCTTGTGTGTTTACTATCTTACTTAATTTTGTGTCATCAGCAAAAGACGACACCGTACTGTGTCTGGTGTTGGTATCTATGTCGCAAATTAGTATGAGGAACAGAAGGGGCGCTAGCACTGTTCCTTGGGGCACTGAGCTTTTGACATCCGAAGGCTCAGAAGTGACTTGGTTTACTGCTACCGATTGTTTTCGGTTTACGAGGAAATTGTATATCCACCGTCCGATTTTCCCAGTTATACCTTTTGCTTTCAGTTTGTGGGCTATTATACCATGGTCACATTTATCAAATGCCTTAGCAAAATCGGTGTAAATGACATCTACGTTTTTCTTTTCTTCTAGCGCTTTAAGAATTTTGTCATAGTGTTCCAAAAGTTGTGAGAGACATGATCTTCCCGCTCTAAACCCATGTTGACCGGTGTTGTGTAGTTCATTTGCCTCCATGAATGTTGAAATTTTGCTTCGCAGGACTCGCTCAAAAACTTTAATGATGTGAGAGGTTAGAGCTACCGGGCGGTAGTTTTTTGGTAGTGCTTTACTCCCTCCTTTATGCAGTGGGGCAATTATTGCATTTTTCAAGCTATCTGGTATGTCACCAGTGTCTAGACTCCTTCTCCACATTATAGCCAGGGGTTTTGAGAGGTTTTCCTTACATTTCTTCATTAGGATCGAATTCCATGAGTCCGGGCCTGGTGCCGAGTGGGATGGCATGTTGGAAATGGCCTCTTCTATGTCTTTTGGACTGAAATCAATATCCAGCATCTGAGGGGTTTCCGTGGGGGAGGTTTCCATGAAAAATATATTTTGGTCTCTGATGACTTTTGTTTCATCAGGCTCACTGAATGCCATTTCATACTGCCTGCTTAAGAGTTCGCTCATTTCCTTTTTGTCCCCTGTGAAAGAGCCGTCCCCTTTGCTCAGTGGGCCGATGTTTGATGTTGTTTTAGCCTTTTGTTTGGCGTATGAAAAGAAGTATTTGGAATTTTCCTTTATACCTGCAATAGCTTTCCTCTCCTCTTCCATATGTTGTAGTTCATATGATATTCTTAGCCTTTGTTCAATTTCCACAATTTCTCTATCTATTTCGACCTTTTGCCTATCCTGTGGATTTTGATGTGTGCGTCTTTGTGTGAGTAATTTTCTTCTTCTGTACAGCCTCCTCCTTTCCCGATCTTGTTTGCTTCTTCGTTTTGTTTGTCTTGCAGGTATATGGTGGCTACAGATTTGGGTCATGGTTTCTGTTATTAAGACTAGACATTCTGCTGGTGTCAGGTTATCCATTAAATCTTCCCAGTCTATTTCCTCCATTTCTTGATTTACCTCTTCCCACCTAATGTTTTTGTTATTGAAGTTAAATTTACTGAAGGGGCCGGTTTTTGTTCTCGATTCTGAGGTTGTCTGTACACTTTCTAAGGTTGTTTTGATCTCAATTAATTTATGATCTGAGTATGTTGTGTCCGATATGTTAATGCTGTGTACTAGAGAGTCGTTGTTAGTGAAGACCAGGTCTGAGATATTGTTTTCCCGTGTGGGTTCAGCAATATGTTGGGTAAGACTAAAAAAATCACAAAGTTCAAAAAGCTCTCTCGTATTAGTATTTGCTTCTCCGGTGTTATTTGCCACTAACTGGTTTTCTAGTTGTCTCCATTTAATGTTTGGTAGGTTAAAGTCTCCTAGCCATATAATATTTGGTGTTGGGTTCCCCAGGGTTTCCACTTCTGATTTTATTTTGTTGAGTTGGGTTTTGAATTCTTCTCGGGATGAGTCTGGAGGCCTGTATGTAACAATAACTGCTAAATTTAGGGATTCTATTTTAACTCCAAGTATTTCCACCACTTCATTACTGTTATTTAGGAATTCAGTACATATCAGTGAGTCATGTATGTACAAGGCTACACCTCCATGTGATCTATGCATTCTGTCCGCCCTATGTAGGTTGTAACCAGGAATCCATACCTCACTATCTTCCTGATCTTTAATGTGAGTTTCTGTGAGAGCCGCAAATATAGCGTTTCCTTCTTCTAGCAGGCCCCTAATAAATGGTACTTTGTTCGTGGTTCTATTTTTTAGGCCTTGGATATTTGCAAACAAGATTGGGGAGGGATTGTTTGGAGTACTATGTGTACCTAATAGTCTTCGGGATGTATTGGCCACTCTTGGGAGGCCAGGAGGTGCTCGAGGTGTTCTATGTGCTCTTCCATCTCCCTCAGTCTCTTCATCTTCATCTGCCCTTTCCCTCCTTGCCTTTTTCCTCTGTCTCGTCCTCGCATAGCTAGAGAGTTTTTTGGGCTACCATTCGTGTGAGGTCTAGCATATCTCCAAGTCCCTTTAATATGAAAAGCTGGGCATTTCATATTGTACCAGGTCTTGTTCTCAAGTGATGTCTTGCAAAGAGATGGGTGGTGATATTTGCAGGTTTTACCAAATCTACATTTTCCATGACTGGTTATGTTGTTGCAAATTTTGGGATGAGCAAATCTACATGAATTCCCATTATATTCGCCTTTTTGACCAAAGTAGCACCTTCTTTCCAGATAATATCTGCACACTGGTGTAGACAACCCCAGTAGGTGTGGCTGGGGCTGCAAGGGGTTATGTGGTGAGCTAAGTGTGGTTGTGGGTGATAGTGGGCTTGGTGTATGGGTGGGTGAGGCCTGCAGGGGGGTGGAGTTACGGGTCGGTTGTAGGTGGGCAGGTGGCAGTGGTGAGGGGGGAGACGATGTGGAAGGGGAGCCTGATATGGGGGCTTGTTGCATCCTACGTTCATCCTGCAATTTTATTTGATCAACAGCAGTAGGGTGGTCAATGGCCATAGATGGGATTAATGTGGGTGTTTTCTGTGTCTGGGGAGGTGTGGGGAGATGTGCGACAGGGTTTGTGTATATGTAGGGTGCGAAACGTTGTTGTTCGGCAGGCGATGTGTGTTGATGTGCAGGAGGCAATGTGGGCATTATCATGGGAAGGTGTGTGTGTGTGGGTTGTGATATTTGTATGGGCCCTGAGGCCCCAATAGTTCCCCATTTTCTGTGAAAGGTAGCTATGTCTTGGCTATATTTCCGTCTGTCTTGTACTTCTGTATTTTCTACAGTCTGTATGACTTGCCATGTGATATCGAAAAAACTATCGCAGAAATGGAGGTTCCATCCCAGTAGTTTGCCGACCCCGGGTACGCTTCCGCAGTTGGGTGGTGACTGGCAGGGTGGGTTGCCCCTGGGGGGACCACCGGTAATTTCAAACATTGTAGCACCTTCACCTCCTCAAGGGTTAACTCCAGAATTATTGCTTCAGCTCGAATTAGCTAAGCTTCAGCAGCAACAAAGGGCATGTGAGCTTCAGCAGCAATTAGAATTAGCCAGGATAGAAGAGAGAAAAACTATCAGTCAAGCAAAAATCCAAGCTGAGTCGACTAGGTACTGTGCTGACATGGACGTAGAGAAGTCGCGAGTAGAGAGAACGGGACAGCGACTTGGGGCTGGTAACCGTGTTCATGAGCAGTCTCTCTCGCACTTATTGAAACTGGTTCCGGTGTTTGATGAGAGTGGTGTAACAGAATTTTTCACACAATTCGAGAAGAAGTGCAAGATCCACCAGTGGCCTGGGGAGAAGTGGGCAGCCCTTGTTTCCTCTAGACTTGTGGGCAAGGGACTCAGGGCTTATGATGCATTGCCGATAGAGTCTTGTATTATCTATGAGGAACTCAAGGAGGCTGTCCTGAGAGCATACGAACTACAACCTGAAACGTACAGGTTGAAGTTCCGGGGTGTTACCAAGGGTCGGGAGAGCACCTTTTTGGAGCATGCCCGGGAGCTGTCCGATGCTTTTGGGAATTGGCTGAGGTCGGAGAAAGCTACTACGTTTGACGACATTAACCCTTAATTAGCGGCGAGCAACATAAGTCGAGTTAAATAAAGCTGGACTATGTGGCGGCGCTCGACATAACTCGAGTGGCAATTTCAGCACGTAATGTGGCTGAGAGAGAGAGACAAGTGGTGGCAGGAGACTAGCGAGCGTATGACTGCTCCAGACCACCGCGGCGAACCTACTGACACAAATCTCAGCTCCCTCCTCCCTCTCTCACTCGCTACATACTCAATTATGTACCGAAAGTACCGAATTACCTGCTTTTTGCACTCGCGTTGCACGGTTATTGCAAGAAAACTATCCATCATACAAGGATCGTTATGGTGTCATTCGAAAGCTCTGTTTATGCCCTTTCAGGGATAGGTACTTGTTTTACGTTCTGGGTCTTATTTAGGCATGAAAATGATCACGTAAACAGCCCTATTTTGGCTAAAAACACCCCGCTGGGCGGTACACATAAATAAACCGCATAGGCCGCTCGTAAGGTGTTAAACAGTTGGTGCTTTTAGAGCAGTTTTTCAAATGCACGGGCGGCGACCTGACGTTAAACCTGAAAGAAAAGCAACCAAAAACTCTACAGGAGGCAGCTGAGATGGCTGACCTCCGGCTATCACTAATTCGTGGGTGCGGGTCTGCCCAGCGTAGTGAGGCAGGTAACATGGGGCGTGATGCCCCACCCCCCCGAGTTAGTGGTATACCTTATGCAAACAAGTACAAGAGCCACGATACCAAGACTGACCATAAGACTAGCACCGTCCCGTTTAAGAAGGGGCCGGGCCCTTCCCAGTACCAAGGGAAGCCCAAAGGGGAGTTGGAGTGTTATCATTGTCATAAAAAGGGGCACTTTGCAAGAGTCTGTCCTAGCAAACCACCTACAGCAGCTGTGTCTTTGGCCTGCAACATTGGTGTGTCTCCGAAGTCATCTGAGTTTGCCCGGGGCAGTTCGTCAGAGGCTGAGGCACAGCCAATGCAGAAGCACCTGGGAGGCTCGAACCCTGCTCAGGATGTTTTTTGCGACCATAGAGGGCGGGGTTGCGTGATGTGGGCGGGGCGCAAGCATGGAGTAGAGGTCTTGCGCGATACAGGTGCTTCCCAGACTCTGATGAAAAACTTGACTGGCTACCCTATAAACGCGGCTCGGGTGGTGGTGGTGCTGGGTATTAATGCAACTCGGTCATACCCGTTGGTGCGGTTGGAGTTGGAGGTGGATGGTGTGGCACGTGAATTGAATGTCGGGATTGTGGAGAAACTGCCAGTGGAGGGCGTCGACCTTCTTCTCGGCAACGACTTTGCAATGCCCGCTTCTGAGGTTCTACCCTTAGTCGTTGCCGAGAGGCCGGCCGACGTGAGTAGGGAAGAGCAAGAGTGGGTCGAACGGTGCCAGACACAACCCCTGGCGTGTGTTGTCACCCGAGCTCGGGCAGCTAAAGTGTCACAGCCTAGTCCTCCGTCTTCAGACCAGCGGAGGAATGATCAACAGGAGGAGGCTAAAGCTGGAGTTGGTTTTAAGAGTTTTGACTCGGCGGCTCTCCTGGGTGATTCAGTATTAGCACCATTACTTAATTCTGGAGTAGCCCCTGGGCCTGTCATCGAGAGTGACGAGGCTGGGCATGACGAGTCTCCACGACAGCAACGTTATGTACATCGAGAGAGACAGAGGGAGCAGCCCAGTATCGGGGAAGGTCATGCATTGCTCCGGGAGCAGTTAGATCGCTTGGCACCCTCAGATATACGTCGGTTGCAACTAGAGGACCCTGAGCTCCAAACGTGTGCTAATGGAGCTGTAGAGCTCGACGAGGACGGTGATGCACAGCCAGGAGATTTGTTTTATTTAGAAGGCATCCTCTATAGGCGTTTTCAAGACCCTAAACGTAGTTGGCAAGAGGGGTCCGGAGTAGTGGACCAGTTGGTGGTGCCACGGGAGTGCAGGGATAGCCTACTGAGGTTGGCGCATGACATACCACTGGCAGGACATCTAGGGGTGAGAAAAACGGTGGCGGCTTTAGAAAAATTGTTTTGGTGGCCGGGGTTGAAGGGGCAGGTGGTAACCTGAATAGCAAGGTGTCATACGTGCCAGAGGGTTGGAAAACCTAACCAAACAATTCCGAGAGCCCCGTTGCACCCCATTCCTGTCAGTGGACCGCCCTTCAGTAAGGTCATCATTGATATGGTCGGACCCCTAACCCCTACTAGTGCCGGTAATAAATTTCTATTAACTATCATGGATGCGGCCACTCGTTATCCTGATGCTTATCCAATGAGAAATGGCACGGCGAAAACTGTTGTCCGGAACCTGCTCTTGTATTGCTCGCGGTATGGTTACCCGCAAGAGGTGCAATCAGACCAAGGTTCTAATTTTACCTCTAATCTGTTCAAACAAACTATGATTCAGCATGGCATCAGCACTGTCGTCTCTTCTGCGTATCACCCGGAGAGTCAAGGGGTGTTGGAGAGGTGGCACGCCACGCTGAAAAGCATGTTTCGATGTTATTGCGCAGAGAACGGAAAGGATTGGGACCTTGGTCTGCCGTATGTTTTGTTCGCGGCAAGAGAAGTACCTGGAGAGAGTCTCGGTTTCAGTCCGAATGAGCTTGTTTTCGGGCATCAGGTGAGGGGCCCTCTCCACATGTTGAAGGAGTATGTGAGGCGCCCACCTGAGTCACTAGCTGTCCCTGTGTTGACCTGCTGCGGTCATGGTGGAGAAGGAGAGGGGGGCAGCAATGATCAGGTGGATGATAACTGGGATTGTCATGTCTCGGCTGATCAGTGGGCGGGGAATTCGAGCCAATGTGCGCATGATGCTCTGGCGCACCTGCCGGAGGAACAGCAGGTGGCAGTGCAGCGCCTGTTCGATTCATACCCCACTGTATTTGCCGAGCACCCAGGCCTCACTACTCAAGCGGTGCATGACGTCGATGTAGGAGAGCACCCCCCCTTCAAGTCGATACCTTATCGGGTGCCACCCATTAAACTCCCAGCGCTCAGGGATGAGCTGGAGTATATGCTGGCGAGAGGCTTGATCGAGAAGGGGGCAGTACGGTGGACTTCTCCTGTCACTCTGCAGCCCAAACCTGATGGAAAAGTTCGGTTCTGCATTGACTTTAGGCGGTTGAACGGGTTGACCCCCACCAATGCATATCCTCTTCCCCGGGTGGATGACAGTGTGGATAAGATCGGGAAAGCAAGGTACTTTACCCAGGTAGACCTCGTCAAAGGCTACTGGCAAGTACCACTGTCTGAGCGGGCTAAAGAGGTGTGCGGGTTTGTGGTGGATGGCAGTACTTACCGTTGCAACGTGATGCCATATGGTCTGAAAAATGCACCGGCCACTTTCCAGAGCTTAATGAACGACATCGTAGCAGACATCCCAAACTGTACTGTCTACCTTGATGACGTGATCATTTATGACAACGATTTCCAAAGTCACTGTGAGCACATAGAAGCCTTATTTAGTCAACTTAGTAAAGCAGGCTTGGTGGTTAATCTGGGCAAGTGAGACTTTGTGCAAGCCACGGTGCAGTATCTGGGGTTTGTGGTTGGGTTACGGCAGGTGAGCCCGGCCCAACAGAAGATACAGGCTATCGACTTGTTCCCCAGGCCGACCACCAAGCGGCAGATCATGAGATTTTTGGGCATGATTGGGTATTACCGCCGCTTTATAAGAGGCTATTCTACTGTGTTAGCTCCTTTGACAGATCTACTAGCCAAAGATAAAAAGTTCCGCTGGGCACCTGAGTGTGAGCACTGACCCTATCCTCAGGGCCCCGGTCTTTGAACGACCATTTCAGTTGGCAACTGATGCCAGCGGAGTAGGGGCTGGTGCCGTACTTTTGCAGACAGACGAGGAAGGTCTTGAGCATCCAGTCAGTTTCTTTTCAAAGAAATTTAATTCAGCACAGAAAAACTATTCGGTTGTTGAAAAGGAACTGCTGGCAATCGTGTTAGCGCTCAGACACTTTGAGGTCTATGTTCCTGCCTATGGGCCAGTCGTGGTTGTGTATACCGACCACCACCCGCTTAAATTCCTCAATCAATTCCACAACCGGAATATGAGGCTGACCAGATGGTCGCTCATGTTGCAAGAGTACAACTTAGACATTCGCCATATTGCCGGTTGTGAGAATGTGATTGCGGACTGTTTGTCGCGGGTGGAGGATCCGGGGTAGGCTACCACAGTATGTTGGTATAGCCTCCTGTCTTGGCTCGCGGTGTATTGTAGACCGGTATATGTCTCCCTGGCAAGGTGTTGAGTGATTCTGCTTGGTTATCTAAAGCTAGAATGGGGGTAAGGTTACTGTGTCGTTGTCTCCGATGTGTGCAGTGTTAGCTAAGCCCTGCACGGCATCGACAGGTACTGTGGGAGCCTAAGTTGTCTTCGGGTAGGTTTACTTTGCGAGCACAGCGCTGTGGTGTGAGAGGGCCATAGCCTATCCCTCACAACTTAGTGCTGCCTCTTTGTGTTGACTTCTGAGGGATCGCCAGGATAGAACTAGGTACTAGAGACCTAGATTTATCAAGAGAGCATCCCCGTCATATAACGTAATCGTCATTATATCACCTTCGGACAACGTTAGGCTACGAGCCGCATGCTCGCCCATTGTTGCCCTGCCTTGATACCCCAGCTAGACTTTATTAACTGAGCAGACACTGGTTAGAGATAAGCCCCCATTATTATATGTATGCAGCATTATTATTCACTGCACCTTTTAGCCGAGGTTGTTGTTGAGTTGCACAACCCTAGTAGGCTGTTGCGTTGTGTCACAAAGCATTTCTTTAGTTGTCGAGCATTACTACCTTTGCGCAGCCTTTATTATTCGCCTGCCTAGTATTACTATATGTCCTAGTATTTATTGTGACCCGTATTCTGCATTATAATTGTTCAAGATTCTTTACGAACATCTTCCCAGCATCAGACTTATTTCAGAAGATTCCAGTTGATGTTGCAGGACTAGCATTGCACTTTCTTTAACCCTTCTTTAGCGGCCTATGGGGTTTATTTATGTGTACCGCCCAGCGGGGTGTTTTTAGCCAAAATAGGGCTGTTTACATGATCATTTTCATGCCTAAATAAGACCCAGAACGTAAAACAAGTATCTATCCCTGAAAGGGCATAAACAGAGCTTTCGAATGACACCTTAACGATCCTTGTATGATGGATAGTTTTCTTGCAATAACCGTGCAACGCGAGTGCAAAAAGCAGGTAATTCGGTACTTTCGGTACATAATTGAGTATGTAGCGAGTGAGAGAGGGAGGAGGGAGCTGAGATTTGTGTCAGTAGGTTCGCCGCGGTGGTCTGGAGCAGTCATACGCTCGCTAGTCTCCTGCCACCACTTGTCTCTCTCTCTCAGCCACATTACGTGCTGAAATTGCCACTCGACCTATGTCGAGCGCCGCCACATAGTCCAGCTTTATTTAACTCGACTTAAGTGGTGAGCCGCTTTTTAAGGGTTAATACAGGAGTGCCAGTTATTTGAGTATCTACCGTAACGTTAATTAATCACGTTAACTATCTTTTCTTTGTGTAACCTAATCGAGTAATCTTTTACTGTTTGAGAATAGGCTGTTTCATCGAGCGTCAGCCTAGTGTGTGTGCACCAGTTACCGAGTCATAGTATACCTCGTTGTCCAGGCACGACTCAGGGCGGTAATGGTGTTTTGTTTTCCAGTGTTTAAGGCAGGGGTTGGATCTAGTGTTACCGTTGTTGCATTTTGCCATTATCTAGTCCAATGTTGAAGAGCCCTGTGTCTTTGAGAACCTGGATTGTAACAATATATATACCGGTATATATAAATAATTTGTCCAATTTATTGTTTCCTTGTTCTTGTAGCCTACAGGTGTAGAAAAATCAGTTGATACCTGATTGCTTGCCAATTGTATGCTGTTAATTTGGGTAACCTCCTAAAGGTATGCCCAATGTATATAAAATATCGCACTCTATTTCATGCCATGTTGGGACTATCACGTCCTATAATCTCACTCCTTCTGAATATAATTAATGTGTGAAACCTGATTCGACTACTCACTCTGATACCTTTCCCTTAGCAATTAAAGACCCACATACATACAGTATAGTTTATGCAGCCCTAACTCCTCATCTATAACATGGGCTGATATCTTACTACTACTACTACTACTACTACTACAACTACTACTACTACTACTACTAATAATAATAATAATGATAATAATAATAATAATAATAATAATAATAATAATGAAAGTAACACTAACAATACAATAAAACACAGGATGATAATGTTTGATAATGTAGGTCATGCATTAAATGTTACCATTTAACAAATTCGCCTCAACTGAACTTTTGCAATAACGCCGAAAATAAAATATATATCATGTAAATTTAAGCCAGCATTAGTAATAGAAAATAATGTAATGTAAACACATATATGAAAATATTTATATTTAGTAAATAAACAAATACAGTAATAAATAAACATATATATCAACAAATATATATATGTGAAATACATAAGCTAATGAATATCTAAAAGTATTTATAGATAATTAATAAGTACATAAGTAAACAAATAAACAAATATAAACACAAATAAGCTGTACAAATAATGAACACAAAAATGGTGAACACATTACGCCTTTTATCTCGCTTTTATCATATTTTATATATTTAGTTTGTAAAATATGTAATGCACCATAATATATTATTTGAAAGTATCCGAGCGGTCTCTCTCTCTCTCTCTGTATGTATGTATGTATGTTATTTGTTTTGTCTATTTGAGAGAGGGAGACAAAGGGCAGAACTGCCTGTAGCAAGTGCCTTCCCCAGAGTTGAAAGAGTGGCAGGGCCAAAATCAAGGGACGTTCGAGTCAAAATACCTGGACACACAGAGTTTGAAGCACTTTAAGTCAGAGGAAGAGGGAAATACTGATTCTGGGAGAGAGTTCCAGTGTTCAGCTGTTGAATAGAAGAAAGATTGAGAATAACGTTCCACTCTTGGGTTGGAGGGTTGCACAGCGTAGGGGTGGGATTGCGTTGCAAGATGGGTGCTATTTGTTCTACGAAGAGAGAGTTGTATACACAGAGAGCTCTGAGGAACACTGATTATTGTAATAGTGGTAGAATAGTGAGAGATATGTAACATTGCGGCGAAAAGAGAGATAATGCGAAGAGTTGGTGAGTGGACGTGAGTTAATGAGGCGGAAGGCTTTCTTTTCTACTTTGTCTAGAAGTGCTGTGTGGAGGATCCTCCCCAAATGTGTGAACAATACTCAATACATGGATGCACCCACATTCTCTTAATGAACTTCGACCAGTTACCATAACGCCCATCCCTAGTATAATCTGTGAGGACTTTGTATTCACATGGGCTCACTCACAAATCCTTTATTTAATAGATCCCCAACAGTTTGGCAACGTAAAACCCTTCTCCACCACTCACTGTCTTATTAGCTTCCTAGATTATATTTACATAAGTCTTGAGAAGAGAAAGGCTTCCCTCGCTCTTGCGTTTATTGACTTTAGAAAAGCATTTGACATTGTTGACCACACCATCATCATCAACAACGCCATAAAGATGAGTCTACATCCTACACTGGTTGTGTGGTTGACCAACCTCCTTAGTGACAGACAGCAAGCAGTGTGCTACCAGGGCTTCATCTCCACCTTCCAAGATATTTCCTGTGGTGGAGTCCCACAGGGCACAAAGATGGACGCACTGTGCCCCTGTACAGAGAAAGAAGCAGTGCAGGGGTAAAAAAAAAACGGAGGTGGTTGAGCATACCCAACTTCTGGGAAGCTGTTTCAGCAAGAGTGGTAATATAATCTTTCCAAGAGAGATCTGAAGAAAAAGAGATGAAGGGTGAATTTGTATGTTGTTGACGAGTAGGTCATAGTTTTCTGGAAGAGGGCGACGAGTAGACAGATGGAGGCATTTAGTTGTGGAAGCATTGACAGTAACAAGGTTTTCTTTGCCCCAATTAGAGATAGTAGAGAGATCAGAAGATAGGTGCTCCATGGTGTCATTACGTGAATTTTGGAGTTCCTGCTGTGTATGTTGTTGAGGAAGGGTAGTTGAATATTGTAATTTAGAGTCGTCAGCAGTTGGGAAGGTTGTTAACCCTTCTTTGGCGGCGCGCAACTTATGTCGTGTGAAATAAATTTGGACTAAGTGGCGGTTCACAACTTATGTTGTGTGCCATTTTCAGCACGTAATGTTGCAGAGAGAGAGAGCTGAGCGGTGTGAGGAGCGTAGTAACGCTATGACCGCCGCCCACCACCGCGGTGGGCAAACTGAAGTGAAAACCACCCTTCCATCCCCCCTCACACTCGCTACACAGGGAATTATGTAGGGAAAGTACCTAATTACATGGTTTTTGCACTCGTGTTGCGCGATCGTTGCAAGAAAACCAGTGGTCGTACAAGGATGGTTGGGGTGTCATTGGAAAGCTCTGTTTATGCGCTTTCAGGGATAGATACTTGTTTTACGCTCTGGGTCTTATTTAGGCATGAAAATGATCACGTAAACAACCCTATTTAGGGTAAAAACACCCCGCTGGGCGGTACATAAAAATTACCGCCTAGGCCGCTCGTAAGGTGTTAATGAATGATAGGAAGAGAATTGGAGATAGGACAGAACACTGAGGAACACCGGAGTCGATAGTTTGAGGAAGTGAAAGTTGGCCGTCCACAACCGTAGCTATGGAACGGCAGGAAAGAAAATTAGAGACAAAGGCACAGATGGAGGGATAGAAACCGGAGGAGGGTAGTTTGGAAATGAGGGTTTTGTGCCATACTCTATCGAAGGCCTTCGATATGTCTAGTGCAACAGAACATTTTTCACCGAAGTCCCGAATGGAGGATGACCAAGAGTTAGTAAGATACGAAAGGAGATCACCTGTAGAGCGGCCTTTAACCCTTAAATGGCGGCGCGCAACATAAGTCGAGTATAATAAATCTGGACTATGTGGCGGCGCGCGACATAGGTCGAGTTGGTATTTCCCGCCGTAATTTAAGTGGAAAGCAAAATCTAGCGGTCAGGCAGTGCACTAGTAAGTCCCACCCACACATCCCCACCACGTGAGCTTGGCTCAGTACCGCTCTAGCCGCCACAATGGAGAGACAAGATTTGCCTGTGTTCGATTCGGTGCCCGCCCCTAGTACGTCGTGCCAGCCAAGGCGTAGGGTCCCGCTCTCAGCCGAGGAGTTAGTTCTGCTGATGAACTCTTCAGCGGTATCTAGAATATCGTTGAATGAAAGCATGGAAGGGCTTGGTGACAGTGGGGGAAGTGAGGAGGAAGAAGAACTGGAAGATAACCCTGTCATCGGTTTTCACAGACGCCATAACTTGCGGGGCGAAGATGGTGAAGATAGTGACGAGGAGCTTGATGAACACACTGGTGTTGGTGTTGGTAAGTACAATGTACATTTATATTATTTGAGAGATTGATAGAGATTATATATATTATATATATCGGTGTACAGTAGAATACATTCCTTACGCATGTGACTGAAATTGCTCGCAAGTTTGATTGCAAGCGATTGAAGATTGTGGTGTTGGTCTTCATATATTACGTTTCCATTCATTATTTATAGGCGTAGGCTATATAATACATATATATATCGGTGTACAGTAGAATACATTCCTTACGCATGTGACTGAAATTGCTCGCAAGTTTGATTGCAAGCGATTGAAGATTGTGGTGTTGGTCTTCATATATTACGTTTCCATTCATTATTTATAGGCGTAGGCTATATAATACATATATATATCGGTGTACAGTAGAATACATTCCTTACGCATGTGACTGAAATTGTTTGCAAGTTTGATTGCAAGCGATTGAAGATTGTGGTGTTGGTCTTCATATATTACGTTTCCATTCATTATTTCTTTACTCATGTGACTGAAATTGCTTGAAAGTTTTATTGAAAGCGATTGAAGATTGTGGTGTTGGTCTTCATATATTACGTTTCCATTCATTATCTTATTATCTTATAGGCGTAGGCTATATAATACATATATATCGGTGTACAGTAGAATACATTCCTTACGCATGTGACTGAAATTGCTTGCAAGTTTGATTGCAAGCGATTGAAGATTGTGGTGTTGGTCTTCATATATTACGTTTCCATTCATTTGATAGGCGTATATCACGGTGTAGGGTTGATTTCATAGTATGAAATCAACCCTACACCGTGATATAGACGCCTATCAAATGATGGTATTGATATTATTATTTCGTGTTTGCGAGTTTTCAATCATTTGATAGGCGTATATCACGGTGTAGGATTGATTTCATAGTATGAAATCAACCCTACACCGTGATATAGACGCCTATCAAATGATGGTATTGATATTATTATTTCGTGTTTGCGAGTTTTCAATCATTTGATAGGCGTATATCACGGTGTAGGATTGATTTCATAGTATGAAATCAACCCTACACCGTGATATAGACGCCTATCAAATGATGGTATTGATATTATTATTTCGTGTTTGTGAGTTTTCAATCATTTGATAGGCGTATATCACGGTGTAGGATTGATTTCATAGTATGAAATCAACCCTACACCGTGATATAGACGCCTATCAAATGATGGTATTGATATTATTATTTCGTGTTTGCGAGTTTTCAATCATTTGATAGGCGTATATCACGGTGTAGGATTGATTTCATAGTATGAAATCAACCCTACACCGTGATATAGACGCCTATCAAATGATGGTATTGATATTATTTCGTGTTTGCGAGTTTTCAATCATTTGATAGGCATATATCACGGTGTAGGATTGATTTCATAGTATGAAATCAACCCTACACCGTGATATAGACGCCTATCAAATGATGGTATTGATATTATTATTTCGTGTTTGCGAGTTTTCAATCATTTGATAGGCGTATATCACGGTGTAGGATTGATTTCATAGTATGAAATCAACCCTACACCGTGATATAGACGCCTATCAAATGATGGTATTGATATTATTATTTCGTGTTTGCGAGTTTCAATCATTTGATAGGCGTATATCACGGTGTAGGATTGATTTCATAGTATGAAATCAACCCTACACCGTGATATAGACGCCTATCAAATGATGGTATTGATATTATTATTTCGTGTTTGCGAGTTTTCAATCATTTGATAGGCGTATATCACGGTGTAGGATTGATTTCATAGTATGAAATCAACCCTACACCGTGATATAGACGCCTATCAAATGATGGTATTGATATTATTATTTCGTGTTTGCGAGTTTTCAATCATTTGATAGGCGTATATCACGGTGTAGGATTGATTTCATAGTATGAAATCAACCCTACACCGTGATATAGACGCCTATCAAATGATGGTATTGATATTATTATTTCGTGTTTGCGAGTTTTCAATCATTTGATAGGCGTATATCACGGTGTAGGATTGATTTCATAGTATGAAATCAACCCTACACCGTGATATAGACGCCTATCAAATGATGGTATTGATATTATTATTTCGTGTTTGCGAGTTTTCAATCATTTGATAGGCGTATATCACGGTGTAGGATTGATTTCATAGTATGAAATCAACCCTACACCATGATATAGACGCCTATCAAATGATGGTATTGATATTATTATTTCGTGTTTGCGAGTTTTCAATCATTTGATAGGCATATATCACGGTGTAGGATTGATTTCATAGTATGAAATCAACCCTACACCGTGATATAGACGCCTATCAAATGATGGTATTGATATTATTATTTCGTGTTTGCGAGTTTTCAATCATTTGATAGGCGTATATCACGGTGTAGGATTGATTTCATAGTATGAAATCAACCCTACACCGTGATATAGACGCCTATCAAATGATGGTATTGATATTATTATTTCGTGTTTGCGAGTTTTCAATCATTTGATAGGCGTATATCACGGTGTAGGATTGATTTCATAGTATGAAATCAACCCTACACCATGATATAGACGCCTATCAAATGATGGTATTGATATTATTATTTCGTGTTTGCGAGTTTTCAATCATTTGATAGGCATATATCACGGTGTAGGATTGATTTCATAGTATGAAATCAACCCTACACCGTGATATAGACGCCTATCAAATGATGGTATTGATATTATTATTTCGTGTTTGCGAGTTTTCAATCATTTGATAGGCGTATATCACGGTGTAGGATTGATTTCATAGTATGAAATCAACCCTACACCGTGATATAGACGTCTATCAAATGATGGTATTGATATTATTATTTCGTGTTTGCGAGTTTTCAATCATTTGATAGGCGTATATCACGGTGTAGGATTGATTTCATAGTATGAAATCAACCCTACACCGTGATATAGACGCCTATCAAATGATGGTATTGATATTATTATTTCGTGTTTGCGAGTTTTCAATCATTTGATAGGCGTATATCACGGTGTAGGATTGATTTCATAGTATGAAATCAACCCTACACCGTGATATAGACGCCTATAAAAAATGATGATCTCAATATACGGTATATATATATATATATATATATATATATATACGTATATTTATTGTTCTATATATGATATTTTGGATAAATTTACTTTCTCTCTCTCTCTCTCTCTCTCTCTCTCTTTCTCTCTCTCTTTCCTTCTTCCCATCTGTTTGTGTGACTCACTGTTTATCAGGTCAATCCCCAGAATAACCTTAACAATTAGCCCCGGGCACTACCATCTTGTAGTATATTCTTTCTCTACCTTAATGTATTTATTCATTTCTTCGCGTGACTCCATGTTGCTTGCAATCATTTGATAGGCGTATATCACGGTGTAGGGTTGATTTCATATTATGAAATCAACCCTACACCGTGATATAGACGCCTATAAAAAATGATGATCTCAATATACGGTATATATATATATATATATATATACGTATATTTATTGTTCTATATATGATATTTTGGATAAATTTACTTTCTCTCTCTCTCTCTCTCTCTCTCTCTTTCTCTCTCTCTTTCCTTCTTCCCATCTGTTTGTGTGACTCACTGTTTATCAGGTCAATCCCCAGAATACCCTTGACAATTAGCCCCGGGCACTACCATCTTGTAGTATATTCTTTCTCTACCTTCATGTATTTATTCATTTCTTCGCTTGACTCCATGTTGCTTGCAATCATTTGATAGGCGTATATCACGGTGTAGGGTTGATTTCATAGTATGAAAACCGTGATATTATACGCCTATCAAATGATGATATTGATATTATTATTTAGTGTTTGCGAGTTTTCAATCATTTGATAGGCGTATATCACGGTGCAGGATTGATTTCATAGTATGAAATCAACCCTACACCGTGATATATACGCCTATAAAAAATGATGATCTCAATATACGGTCTATATATATATATATATATATATATATATATATATATATATATATATATATATATATATATATACGTATATTTATTGTTCTATATATGATATTTTGGATAAATTTACTTTCTCTCTCTCTCTCTTTCTCTCTCTCTCTCTTTCTCTCTTTCTCTTTCCTTCTTCCTATCTTGTTTGTGTGACTTACTGATTACTGTAGGCCACTCCTCAAACAACCAACCCTCACAGCCAACCGGGCAGTACCACCAAGTAGGAATTTCTTTCTCTACCTTCATGTGTTCATGTATTTATTCATTTCTTCGCGTGACTACATGTTGCTTGCAATCATTTGATAGGCGTATATCACGGTGTAGGGTTGATTTCATAGTATGAAATCAACCCTACACCGTGATATATACGCCTATAAAAAATGATGATATCAATATACGGTATATATATATATATATATATATATATATATATATATATATATATATATATATATATATATATATATGTATATATATATATACTGTATATTGGTGTATATTGCTTGCAATCATTTGATAGGCGTATATATCACGGTATACGGTACATTTGTTTCCTTACGAAGGTGACCTTGAAATTGCTAGGACTTTTCTCTCTCTTTTCGTAAGGAAAGAAATGTACTGTACACGTTATATATACGCCTATCAAATGATTGCAAGCAATATACACCAATATGCAGTATATATAATATATATATTTATATATATATATATATATATATATATTATATATATATAGATATATATATATATATATACTGTATATTGGTGTATATTGCTTGCAATCATTTGATAGGCGTATATATAACGTGTACAGTACATTTCTTTCCTTACGAAAAGAGAGAGAAAAGTCCTAGCAATTTCAAGGTCACCTTCGTAAGGAAACAATTGTTTCCTTACGCAGGTGACCTTGAAATTGCTAGGACTCTCTCTCTCTCTCTCTCTCTCTCTCTCTCTCTCTCTCTCTCTCTCTCTCTCTCTCTCTCTCTCTCTCAAATCAATCATGTCTTAGTTGTCAAGTTTGAGTCTGCACATCCCTCATACGAAATACCATTCCCACAATTTTCATAGGCAACACAAGACAGGCCAAACGAAGAAGATCGTCATCCCCACAGCCACGCCCAACCACATCCAGGCAGCGAGCTTCGTCAGAGCCTCCAGTGATACCCGGTGGTGAGCTAGGGAACATCTCGGGGGTAGTGCAGCTCTCACCACTAACCCCCGCCCATGGACAACCAGGACCATCGACGTCAACACCAGCTGTTGTTGCTCCTCCCAGGTTGTCAACGCCACCCGGGCTGCAGCGGATGAGGAGGACCAGGAGGACCAGGCGTCGGCTGACGATGTCTGAGAGTGATGCCGGCACCGGCTCAAGCTCTCCCGATTCGCCTGAATCCAGGATATCCCCCACGCCAGCAAGCGACTCTAATGGCGGGCAGGCACAGCCACAGCCACAGCAGGGACCGCCACAGCAAGGTGCCCGGGGAAGGGCCCGAGGAAGGGGCCAAGGAAGGGCCCAAGGAAGGGCCCAAGGAAGGGCCCAAGGAAGGGCCCGAGGAAGGGCCCGAGGAAGGGCCGCAAGAGGTGATCAGGTACGTGCTCGGGGAGGTGCCCCAGGAGGTGCCCCGGGAGGTGCCCCAGGAGGTGCCCCGGGAGGTGCCCCAGGAGGTGCCCCGGGAGGTGCCCCGGGAGGTGCCCAGGAGGTGCCCCAGGAGGTGCCCCACGAGTGGTCGGGAGGGGCAGGAGGCCGGACGAGCCACCTATCTTTGAGTGGGAGCACTGCGAGCCTCGGGATATGCCTGGGGTTCCACCCCATTTTGATAAGGGGCCAAATGGCGTCCAGCCTGCCTTTCCCTGTTCAGAAAATGACACCCCTTATGACTACTTCCGAGCATTCTTTGACGATGGATTGCTCGGGGACATCGTCAGGGAGACAAACCTCTACGCAACCCAGCACTCCGAAGAGATGGCCTCGCCCCACATGAGGAGATGGACGCCCATCGATATCCCTCAGCTCCTCGTGTTTTTGGCCCTCACCATGCTAATGCCCCACATGAGAAAACACAACATGCTGGATTATTGGCTGATGCATGACATTAGATCAACGCCAGTCTTCAACATGTACATGCCCAGGGACCAATACCGGCAAATTCTGAAGTGCTTGCACTTTGTCGACAACACTGCCGCACACGGAGCTGACAAGCTTTGGAAAATCCGGCCATTCCTGAACTCCCTCCTGACCAGGTATCGCCGGTTTTTCAAACCTTTTCAGAATGTTGTGATTGATGAGTCCTTGATCCTCTTCCGTGGACGTCTCTCTTTCAGGCAGTACATTCCGTCGAAGCGTCACCGCTTCGGGATCAAGTTCTTTGTACTGTGTGACTGCGAGACAGGATACGTGCTGGACCTAATCATCTACACCGCTACTGATGTGGACATTCCAAACGACCTACAGGGTCTTTCAGGGGCAGTTGTGAAGACACTGATGGAGCCGTATCTGGATGCCAACCGTATCTTGTACAGCGACAATTTTTACACCTCTCCTCTCCTTGCCAGGTATCTCCTTGCAAGGAGCACGGGAAGCTGTGGAACTGTCAGGGCAAACAGAAAACACTGGCCCAAGTTTCATGCTACACGGAAAGGAGACATCTTCCGGAAGAAGAGCAGCAGTGACAGTATACTGGCTATTTGTTGGCATGACACAAAGCCAGTCAATGTCCTCTCCACCTTCCACAAGTCCACAATGCGAGATAGCGGGAAGAAGAGATACCAAATGGACCCTGTCACCCGCGAGAAGCATCTAGTCCCTATCTCCAAACCTGACCTTGTTATGGACTACAACATAAACATGCGGTTGGTGGATAAGAGTGACATGCAAATCACTGCTGTTGACTGCCTCAGGAAGACGTGTAAGTGGTATAAGAAGGTGGTACTCCATCTTCTTGATGTCACTATCCTGAACGCGTACAACCTGTGGATGACGCGGACAGGAAGGAAGAGCTCGGTAAGGCTGTTCGCGAAGGACATCATCGACTCCATCTTCAGGAAGCACGGAACCACACGTATGCTACCACCTCCAAGGCCGATCGTGAATATGCCTGCCCGCCTTGAGAGCCGGGACTACTTCTTGACCCACATGCTTGAGTTTTGCCCCCGCTCAGCATCACAGATCGCAGCCAACCGGAAGCACGGACTGAAGCAGTGCCACGTCTGCAAACATACAACAAGGAGGAACCAAATTAGGAAGGAAACTACGTTCATGTGTAGCTATTGTAATGTGGGACTATGCGCTTCTCCATGTTACACAGAGTACCACACACTGGAACACTTCTAGACCTCTTCCAAGACCTCCTCCTCCTCTAGACCTCTTGCCAATCATTCATTAGTTCATGCAATCATTCATTCATCTATTTCAAACTACCTCATGAATTCATGTCATTCAATCATTCATATGGTGGAATAGCACACTACCCAAACACAAGTGCATTCATCATCATCAGCAACATCACCCATTACATCCATAAGTTTCTAATCTCATCCATCCATCTGCTTCTTGGTCTACCTCATACATCCATGTCATTTGTCTACCTCAATCATATAACTGCCTTTTATCTACCTCAATCCTATAACTGCCTTTTCTACCTCAATGAAATGTGGATTACACCTCCTGGAAACACCACAAGACAAAAAATGAGTCATCAACACTACCCCATAGGGTGATTTGGAAATGTGTTGAAATAATATTATTTATAAAACAAAACAAAAATTCCTGCAAAGCAAGCGAAACAGAGAGAGAGAGTGAAAATGCACGCCTATATATATATATATATATATATATATATATATATACGCCTATCAAATGATTTCAATCAATATATGGTATATATATATATATATATATATATATATATATATATACCGTATATTGGTATCAATCATTTGATAGGCATACATATCACCATGTACGTACCGGTACATTGTAGGGACAGAAATGTACCGTATACCGTGATATATACGCCTATCAAATGATTGAAATCAATATAGACCAATATACAGTATATATATATTGATATCAATCATTTGATAGGCGTATATATCACGGTATACGGTACATTTGTCTCCTTACGAAAGGAGAGAGAAGAGTCATAGCAATTTCCAGGTCACATGTACGGTACATAGTAGGGACAGAAATGTACCGTATACCGTGATATATACGCCTATCAAATGATTGAAATCAATATAGACCAATATACAGTATATATATATTGATATCAATCATTTGATAGGCGTATATATCACGGTATACGGTACATTTGTCTCCTTACGAAAGGAGAGAGAAGAGTCATAGCAATTTCCAGGTCACATGTACGGTACATAGTAGGGACAGAAATGTACCGTATACCGTGATATATACGCCTATCAAATGATTGAAATCAATATAGACCAATATACAGTATATATATATTGATATCAATCATTTGATAGGCGTATATATCACGGTATACGGTACATTTTTCTCCTTACGAAAGGAGAGAGAAGAGTCATAGCAATTTCCAGGTCACATGTACGGTACATAGTAGGGACAGAAATGTACCGTATACCGTGATATATACGCCTATCAAATGATTGAAATCAATATAGACCAATATACAGTATATATATATTGATATCAATCATTTGATAGGCGTATATATCACGGTATACGGTACATTTGTCTCCTTACGAAAGGAGAGAGAAGAGTCATAGCAATTTCCAGGTCACAGGTACGGTACATAGTAGGGACAGAAATGTACCGTATACCGTGATATATACGCCTATCAAATGATTGAAATCAATATAGACCAATATACAGTATATATATATTGATATCAATCATTTGATAGGCGTATATATCACGGTATACGGTACATTTGTCTCCTTACGAAAGGAGAGAGAAGAGTCATAGCAATTTCCAGGTCACATGTACGGTACATAGTAGGGACAGAAATGTACCGTATACCGTGATATATACGCCTATCAAATGATTGAAATCAATATAGACCAATATACAGTATATATATATTGATATCAATCATTTGATAGGCGTATATATCACGGTATACGGTACATTTTTCTCCTTACGAAAGGAGAGAGAAGAGTCATAGCAATTTCCAGGTCACATGTACGGTACATAGTAGGGACAGAAATGTACCGTATACCGTGATATATACGCCTATCAAATGATTGAAATCAATATAGACCAATATACAGTATATATATATTGATATCAATCATTTGATAGGCGTATATATCACGGTATACGGTACATTTTTCTCCTTACGAAAGGAGAGAGAAGAGTCATAGCAATTTCCAGGTCACAGGTACGGTACATAGTAGGGACAGAAATGTACCGTATACCGTGATATATACGCCTATCAAATGATTGAAATCAATATAGACCAATATACAGTATATATATATTGATATCAATCATTTGATAGGCGTATATATCACGGTATACAGTACATTTCTCTCCTTACGAAAGGAGAGAGAAGAGTCATAGCAATTTCAAGGTCACCTTCGTAAGGAAAAAAAATATACCGTACATGGTGATATATACGCCTATCAAATGATTGATATCAATATTCACCAATATACAGTATATATATATATATATATATATATACCGTATATTGATATCAATCATTTGATAGGCATACCTATCATCATGTACGTATCGGTACATTGTAGGGACAGAAATCTACCGTATACCGTGATATATACGCCTATCAAATGATTGAAATCAATATACACCAATATACAGTATATATATATATTGATATCAATCATTTGATAGGCGTATATATCACGGTATACGGTATATTTCTCTCCTTACGAAAGGAGAGAGAAGAGTGATAGCAATTTCAAGGTCACCTTCGTAAGGAAACAAATACCGTACATGGTGATATATATACGCCTATCAAATGATTGATATCAATATTCACCAAAATACAGTATATATATATATATACCGTATATTGATATCAATCATTTGATAGGCGTATATATCACCATGTACGGTATATTTGTTCTTACGAAGGTGACCTTGAAATTGCTATGACTCTTCTCTCCTTTCGTAAGGAGAAATATGCCGTATACCGTGATATACACCGATATACAGTATATATATATATATATATATATATTATATATATATATATATAATCATATATATACCGTATTTGTACGGTAGCTTGTAAGGAATGAAATTTATTAGTGATAAATGAAAGAGAATACAGAAACTGAACTGAAAATAGAGTGAAAAAGATATAATAATACAGAAATATTACAAGCAAATAAAGAAAGAGGGATTAGAGAAAAGAATAATGAGAATTACATATACGAAAGGGAGACATAGAGAAGAGAGACAGGGAGGAGACAGCGCGTACGAAGGAGAAGGGAGGAGAGAGAGAGAAAGCGAGCTAGCCAGAGAGAGAGAGAGAGAGAGTCAGACAGACAGATAAGAGGAGTGAGAGAGACAGAAAGAGAGAGAGAGAGAGAGAGAGAGAGAGCGAGAATACAGAGAATACAGAAATAAGGAGAAACAAGATAAAATAAGAGGGCTTACCGAACGAATACCGTATTTGTACGGTAGCTTGTAAGGAATGAAATTTATTAGTGATAAATGAAAGAGAATACAGAAACTGAACTGAAAATAGAGTGAAAAAGATATAATAATACAGAAATATTACAAGCAAATAAAGAAAGAGGGATTAGAGAAAAGAATAATGAGAATTACATATACGAAAGGGAGAAATATAGAGAAGAGAGACAGGGAGGAAGGGAGACAGTGCGTACGAAGGAGAAGGGAGGAGAGAGAGAGAAAGAAAGCGAGCTAGCCAGAGAGAGAGTGAGAGAGTCAGACAGACAGACGAGAGGAGTGAGAGAGACAGAAAGAGAGAAAGAGAGAGAGAGAAAGAGCGAGAATACAGAGAATACAGAAATAAGGAGAAACAAGATAAAATAAGAGGGCTTACCGAAGGAATAATAGACGCGCGTGAGGCCGAAGTCAGGACAAAGCGAACGCATCCGAACGCGCCTGGGAAATACATCAAAAAGTAGCCTCCCTTCCTCACCTCCTCCCACCCTCCACACTCGCTCAATTCATTCAGAATAGACTTCTATGGGGAGACGAAGAGTTGTTCGTTCCAAAAATCATCGTTTCGTTCCGATTGGAGCCATAGTTACGGCGCTAGGGCGAGTGAAAATGAGCGAATATTTCGGGATTGTGCCCGCTGGGCGGCTCGGTGTAAATACCGCCTAGCCCGCTAATAAGGTGTTAAGGGTTAATAGTGGATTCTGTTGAGGGTTGTAGATAGTGTCTGGAGCCACATTATCATTAGCATGCTATATGAGGTCTGACCGGTATGGAGGTCACAATATTGACATAGAGGTACACTGTACCGGCTATGGTACACCAGGTACACGTTATATTAACCCGGGAGCTGCGGGGAGACTCATAAGAGTTCCCCCGGCGCACTGCGGGGAGACTCTTAAGAGCAGAGACTTTGAACACGTACCAAAACCGCGCGTTTATAGCCAGGCGGCTGAAAATTGGTGTGGGTATAGTACTACATGTCAACTCTCGATACCACCCCGCCAAACGCTCGCCCCGCACTCGTGCAAGCACCACCGCGCCAGTAACCACGCACTAGTCATGGAGCCCACACGTCCCTCACGCTCGCTCCCTGATGACACAACCAGCCCTCCTTCTGGTGGTGTTAGCCGCCGTGGAAGGCAGAGGGTGGCTGCCAAAGACCCTAGCTACCAGTACGACACGCCCTACAGCTCAGAGGACGAAGCACCAGCACCCAAAGCACGAAAAACACGTGCAAGCAGGGCAATGGCACAGAGGTCATTGGTCTTTCGGGACACTGCCACCACGACCCAGGCCACTGCAACAACCACTACCACCACCACTGCCACCACTGCCACCCCTGCCACCCCTGCCACCGGTACCAGCGACGCAGGAGGCCGCCCTAGGGCTGCATTACCTGCGGGGGCAGGAAAAATGAAAGGCACGGGCGTAGGGAAGAGAACCCGTACGCCAGCCACAGTGCCCCTACCACCACCACCACCACCAGCCGCCCCTGGCCCGGCTGCCCCTGCCGCCCCTGCTGCCCCTGCCGCCCCTGCCGCCCCTGCTGCCCCTGCCGCCCCTGCCGGCCCTGCCCAAGGAACAGGGAAGGGGAAGGGGAAAGGGAGAGGGAAAGCGACTGGGAAAGCGACTGCTGGCCCTGGTGTCCCTGCCGGCCCTGCTGCCTCTGCCGCCCCTGCCGCCCCTGCTGCCCCTGCCGCCCCTGCCGCCCCTGCCCAAGGAACAGGGAAGGGGAAGGGGAAAGGGAGAGGGAAAGCGACTGGGAAAGCGACTGCTGGCCCTGGTGTCCCTGCCGGCCCTGCTGCCCCTGTTGCCCCTGCCGCCCATGCCGCCCCTGCCCAAGGAACAGAGAGAAGGGCGACAGGCACCACCATCATCTTGCCATCAAGGCCACGCACCACTGCTGCCCCTGCCGCCCATGCCGCCCCTGCCCAAGGAACAGAGAGAAGGGCGACAGGCACCACCATCATCTTGCCATCAAGGCCACGCACCACTGCTGCTCCTGCCACCGCCGCTGCCGCCGCCCCTGCAGCCGCCCCTGCCACTGCCTCTGCTGTCCCTGTCCATAAGACTCCCGCACGTGCCAAAGTGACCCGGAAAACTCTGACACCATCTAAGTATGCCGCCCTGCTGTTTGATGGTGATTCGCAGGACATTGGCAGCCCGGGTTTCGACGACGAAGCCCTAGCACGGGACCAACGGTCGGGGGATTTGGGAGTGGACAGTGGGAGTGAGTCCGACGTCGGTGACGAAAATGAGGAAGGGCATCGTCTGTCAAGTGAAGAGGAGGGTAATGATGATGAAGTGCTGTATCGCGACCATGGAAGCGATATTTCAGACGATGAAGCAGACGCAGACGACATTCCGATCCCTGAGCTGCCTTCGTTCGATTGGTCTGACGGGGTCAATTTTGTACCTGACGTGCCCCAGTTCAATCCTGGGACGTCAGGAACAACTGACGACTGGCCCTGTGATGATCAAGCGAACGAAAGCGACTTCTTCCTCGCTTTTTTCGACATGGAGGTAATGACGTACATCGTTGCCCAAACAAACGCCTACTACAGGTGGGTGTTTGGCAGATTGGACGTCCTTTCTCCAAAAGCGAGAATACGAGGCTGGGTGGATACGACTGTGGAAGAATTTATGACGTTCTTTGCCTTGTTGTTCCTCATGCCTCTGATCAAGAAGCATGTGTTGCAACACTATTGGAAGCACGACCCTCTCATCGCCACCCCAACATTCAATAAGTTCATGACTCGTGACAGATTTTTGTTGCTGCTAAGATTTATGCACTTTGCAGACAACGAAAATCCTAACAGGATTGACAGGATATGGAAAGTTCGGGATGTGTTCACCATGTTGTTGGAGAGGTATAGGAAATACTTTAACCCCTTCCTCAATTTGGTGATTAATGAGTCGCTCGTGCTCTTCAAAGGACGTCTTGTTTTCAAGCAGTATATCCCCTTGAAGAGGCATAGGTTCGGAATCAAGCTCTTCGTGTTGTGCGACTGTGAAACTGGAATAGTGCTTGACATGATCGTGTATACAGGAACTGACATTGACGTAGCGAAAGCCGCTGCCAATGACCCCATGGGCATGTCAGGTGCCATCGTCAGGAAAATGTTGGCACCATACCTGGGCAAAGGCCACATCATCTACACTGACAACTGGTATACTTCTCCTGCTCTCTGCCAGTTTCTTTATGACAACCAAACGGGGTCATGTGGGACTGTCAGAAAGACAAGAAAGTTTATGCCAAAGTTCACAGGTGATGTCATTCCTCTCACAGATGCCTCCTCCAGTGACACACCTTCAGAAGACGACCTGGCCCAGGAACACCGTGAGAGGCATGTGCGAAGAAGGCGACGAAAGGGGCAGAAATACAAGCAGCTCGAGAAGTGTGGGAAACTGATAGCCCTGAAGTGGAAGGATAAGCGAGACGTCCACCTGCTTTCCACCGTCCACACAGGTGCCCAGGTGGATTCTGGCAAAATCCACTACCGAACCAGGAAGACAATCTACAAGCCCGACATGGTAGTGGACTACACAAAAAACATGCGCCTGGTGGACAAGTCTGACTGTCAGCTGTCAGGCGTTAAGTGTCTGAGGAAGACTGTGAAGTGGTATCACAAGCTCTTCCTCCACCTAGTTGACATAACGATGCTGAACGCCTACAACTTGTGGTTGGTGAAAAAGGATATGGCCCCAAACCAGAAGCTGAAATTCCGGGAGTTCGTGTACAACGTCTCCTACCAACTCCTGGAGAAGTATGGCACCACCACTCACAGACGTACGGCATGGCGTGGGGATCACGTTCCTGACCGCATCCAGCTGGGTGTCGAAAGACACCACCCCATCAACACTGAGATGCTTGGCACTCGCCACAGGCAGGCGCAGTGCACCGTCTGCAGCTCCAGTGTCAGGAAACCCCATGTCACGAAAAGAGTCACCTCAATGTGCGCCGAGTGCAAAGTTCCACTCTGCCTGGGTGACTGCTTCAGGGACTACCACACCTTCAAGAACTACTGAGTGTCGGCCCCTGCCCTGCCCTGCCCTGGACTCGCCCCGTGCCCTGCCCTGGACTCGCCACCTGCCCTGCCCTGGACTCGCCCCCTGCCCTGCCCTGCCCTGGACTCGCGCCCTACCTTACCTGACCTGACCTAATTGATCACGCTACCTCATAATGTAACATATATATTATATAATGTATAAGTTCCAAAGATGTCCCTGTGATATAGCTTTTACATTATATAATTGTATGTTTCATTATTTAGTTTATAAGTTTCAAAGATTTACATGTAATATGCCTTATTTTTTTAGTATATCAATATATATGTTTGTTATTAGCCAAAGTAATGTGTATATAATTATTTTCTTACCTCAAATGAATTGTACAAAAATAAATATGTTTCAATAAATCCTGTCAAACCTACTAAGATAATAAAAAAAACAATAAAAAAAACAAAAAAAAACAAGGTCATGTCATTGTATTCTTACAATATGATATATTCTATGAATATTTCATATTGTTTGAATACAATGGCATGATCTTGTAAAAAAAAAAATTTATCAAAATTTGTCTAGACAATATAAAACCTTCCCCATAACCCCCTCCTGGATTCGATCCCACTACCCTACGACACTTTGAGTTTTCCAGTCCGCGACCTTACCAACCATGCCACAGGAGCTCATACCAAATATCACTCAAAACTTCGTGTCTACAATCGAAATGACAATATACAAAAAAAAATGAATTATCCCACCAATTTACGTTTGTAAATTGATGGGATTATCAATTATATCATGCCAAGGTTTATAAAGTTTGTCTCTGTCAAGAATTAGTAATTATATAACTTTATTCTGTCAAAAATTGCCCAAACACTCAGCAAAATTGCCCCTCTCAGTGTGACTCCACTCATTTTCACACGGTCAAGCGGTCACGAGGTGACCCTTGCCGCTCCTTGATGCTCCAGCTACAGCAGCTCTGTCTGGGAACAAAATTGGTATAAATACAATAATGGATAAAATACTCTTCACAAATACATTTGTATTGTATAATATTGTAAATAAAAATGAATAATAACTGTGTGGGTGTCGAAAATTGCTCAACCAGCTTTCTTATGTCTCGCCTACGCGCGTATATTGGATTATACATAGTCATGACTGTCATACAAATAATTGCAGTAGGTCTCGAATATACATTTAGATTGCATATTACTTCGAAATAAATAAGTAAACGTTTCTCTGGTGGCAATCTACCCTTTCGCAAGTGTAAGGAGACACCAGTCTATATTTAGCCCTCTATCACAAAAGGCAATCTGCCTGTGTTGACTCAGCACCGTCGCTGGTGGTCTATAATATAGTACTTTATTTACAGTCAATGGCCTACATGTTTCTGTGGTACTTCACATGTGTCTAAAATGCAATGTCTGCTTGCATAAAAATGCAATTCTGAAGTCCATTTTTACGTACGACATACGCATGTCTCAGTTTCTCTCTCTCTCTCTCAATTCCTGACTCATGTTATTGTAGACCTGTTGATGGCAACGAACACCAGCCATCTGGTAGACATAAGGTTCAAAATACCAAACATCAATACGCCTGGGGCGCCTCCACAATTATCACAAAGCTGGTTATCTATCTAGAGATCTGCCTGACTTCCATCTCTCCACGACTCACTCACTCACTCACTGCACCCCTGCATGCCTCCCTCCCACCCACCCACCCCCCACCCCCCCTTTTCGGCTTCCGTCTGCTAGAAACACATTCACAATTTGCGTAAATATCGCATCAATTGGGCTATATGCGGTATATTCCTTGTTATATGGGACGCCTACATATGTACACGTCTTTATTATAGCATGAGAGTGCTCTAAATACAAGATTTACGTGATATTTATGGCGTAACACACCCTCTCCCCCTTTCATTCCCACCACAACTCACTCACACCTTGGTTCACGCATAGAAACTCATTGATAATGTGCGTAAATATCGCATGAATTGGTCTATATGCGGTATATATTTTGATATATGGCACTCACGCATAGAAACTCATTGATAATGTGCGTAAATATCGCATGAATTGGTCTATATGCGGTATATATTTTGATATATGGCACGTATACATACGTACAAGTCTGTATTATAGCATGACAGTGCTCTACGTACAAGATATACGTGATATGTATGGCGTAAACCACACTCTCAGCTCATAAATTGCCGCCAAACCTCCAACACATCTTCATTCCCGCCTAAAAATTCTCTTATAATTCCCTTATATATTGCAATTTTTGGTCACTATGAGGCATATTCATTGTTATATGGGTGCCCTACACACGTATACATACTCTAAATAGCCTAAAAGGGCTCAAAAAAGGACATATACGTGATAATACGCGGTAACCCACCCCCTCCTCCCTCTCCTTCTATCCCCTGCGCGCGTAAATATTCGGCAGGGAAATCTCGCCGCTCGATGACAATCTAGCCGCGCGGTGCCATTCGCTCCACATTTTTCAACTACGGACCGTTCCCCTACCCCCCCCAGACATTTTTTGGGGGGTCAAATATATATGGGCCGATGCACGCAAACATTCCCTACACGATGATGTACTTTTTATCGAAATTGGCAATAGGTCCCAAAATCATCATAGGTGCGCACAGTCTTACCCTGTAGAAAACCCCCTGTGCGCCGCGGAGAGGTTAATAGTGGATTCTGTTGAGGGTTGTAGATAGTGTCTGGAGCCACAATATCATTAGCATGCTATATGAGGTCTGACCGGTATGGAGGTCACAATATTGACATAGGGGTACACTGTACCGGCTATGGTACACCAGGTACACGTTATATTAATAGTGGATTCTGTTGAGGGTTGTAGATAGTGTCTGGAGCCACAATATCATTAGCATGCTATATGAGGTCTGACCGGTATGGAGGTCACAATATTGACATAGGGGTACACTGTACCGGCTATGGTACACCAGGTACACGTTATATTAATAGTGGATTCTGTTGAGGGTTGTAGATAGTGTCTGGAGCCACAATATCATTAGCTTGCTATATGAGGTCTGACCGGTATGGAGGTCACAATATTGACATAGGGGTACACTGTACCGGCTATGGTACACCAGGTACTCGTTATATTAATAGTGGATTCTGTTGAGGGTTGTAGATAGTGTCTGGAGCCACAATATCATTAGCATGCTATATGAGGTCTGACCGGTATGGAGGTCACAATATTGACATAGGGGTACACTGTACCGGCTATGGTACACCAGGTACACGTTATATTAATAGTGGATTCTGTTGAGGGTTGTAGATAGTGTCTGGAGCCACAATATCATTAGCATGCTATATGAGGTCTGACCGGTATGGAGGTCACAATATTGACATAGGGGTACACTGTACCGGCTATGGTACACCAGGTACTCGTTATATTAATAGTGGATTCTGTTGAGGGTTGTAGATAGTGTCTGGAGCCACAATATCATTAGCTTGCTATATGAGGTCTGACCGGTATGGAGGTCACAATATTGACATAGGGGTACACTGTACCGGCTATGGTACACCAGGTACACGTTATATTAATAGTGGATTCTGTTGAGGGTTGTAGATAGTGTCTGGAGCCACAATATCATTAGCTTGCTATATGAGGTCTGACCGGTATGGAGGTCACAATATTGACATAGGGGTACACTGTACCGGCTATGGTACACCAGGTACACGTTATATTAATAGTGGATTCTGTTGAGGGTTGTAGATAGTGTCTGGAGCCACAATATCATTAGCATGCTATATGAGGTCTGACCGGTATGGAGGTCACAATATTGACATAGGGGTACACTGTACCGGCTATGGTACACCAGGTACACGTTATATTAATAGTGAATTGTGTTGAGGGTTGTGGATAGGGTCTGGAGCCACAATATCATTAGCATGCTATATGAGGTCTGACCGGTATGGAGGTCACAATATTGACATAGGGGTACACTGTACCGGCTATGGTACACCAGGTACACGTTATATTAATAGTGGATTCTGTTGAGGGTTGTAGATAGTGTCTGGAGCCACAATATCATTAGCTTGCTATATGAGGTCTGACCGGTATGGAGGTCACAATATTGACATAGGGGTACACTGTACCGGCTATGGTACACCAGGTACACGTTATATTAATAGTGGATTCTGTTGAGGGTTGTAGATAGTGTCTGGAGCCACAATATCATTAGCATGCTATATGAGGTCTGACCGGTATGGAGGTCACAATATTGACATAGGGGTACACTGTACCGGCTATGGTACACCAGGTACACGTTATATTAATAGTGGATTCTGTTGAGGGTTGTAGATAGTGTCTGGAGCCACAATATCATTAGCATGCTATATGAGGTCTGACCGGTATGGAGGTCACAATATTGACATAGGGGTACACTGTACCGGCTATGGTACACCAGGTACACGTTATATTAATAGTGGATTCTGTTGAGGGTTGTAGATAGTGTCTGGAGCCACAATATCATTAGCATGCTATATGAGGTCTGACCGGTATGGAGGTCACAATATTGACATAGGGGTACACTGTACCGGCTATGGTACACCAGGTACACGTTATATTAATAGTGGATTCTGTTGAGGGTTGTAGATAGTGTCTGGAGCCACAATATCATTAGCATGCTATATGAGGTCTGACCGGTATGGAGGTCACAATATTGACATAGGGGTACACTGTACCGGCTATGGTACACCAGGTACACGTTATATTAATAGTGGATTCTGTTGAGGGTTGTAGATAGTGTCTGGAGCCACAATATCATTAGCATGCTATATGAGGTCTGACCGGTATGGAGGTCACAATATTGACATAGGGGTACACTGTACCGGCTATGGTACACCAGGTACACGTTATATTAATAGTGGATTCTGTTGAGGGTTGTAGATAGTGTCTGGAGCCACAATATCATTAGCATGCTATATGAGGTCTGACCGGTATGGAGGTCACAATATTGACATAGGGGTACACTGTACCGGCTATGGTACACCAGGTACACGTTATATTAATAGTGGATTCTGTTGAGGGTTGTAGATAGTGTCTGGAGCCACAATATCATTAGCATGCTATATGAGGTCTGACCGGTATGGAGGTCACAATATTGACATAGGGGTACACTGTACCGGCTATGGTACACCAGGTACACGTTATATTAATAGTGGATTCTGTTGAGGGTTGTAGATAGTGTCTGGAGCCACAATATCATTAGCATGCTATATGAGGTCTGACCGGTATGGAGGTCACAATATTGACATAGGGGTACACTGTACCGGCTATGGTACACCAGGTACACGTTATATTAATAGTGGATTCTGTTGAGGGTTGTAGATAGTGTCTGGAGCCACAATATCATTAGCATGCTATATGAGGTCTGACCGGTATGGAGGTCACAATATTGACATAGGGGTACACTGTACCGGCTATGGTACACCAGGTACACGTTATATTAATAGTGGATTCTGTTGAGGGTTGTAGATAGTGTCTGGAGCCACAATATCATTAGCATGCTATATGAGGTCTGACCGGTATGGAGGTCACAATATTGACATAGGGGTACACTGTACCGGCTATGGTACACCAGGTACACGTTATATTAATAGTGGATTCTGTTGAGGGTTGTAGATAGTGTCTGGAGCCACAATATCATTAGCATGCTATATGAGGTCTGACCGGTATGGAGGTCACAATATTGACATAGGGGTACACTGTACCGGCTATGGTACACCAGGTACACGTTATATTAATAGTGGATTCTGTTGAGGGTTGTAGATAGTGTCTGGAGCCACAATATCATTAGCATGCTATATGAGGTCTGACCGGTATGGAGGTCACAATATTGACATAGGGGTACACTGTACCGGCTATGGTACACCAGGTACACGTTATATTAATAGTGGATTCTGTTGAGGGTTGTAGATAGTGTCTGGAGCCACAATATCATTAGCATGCTATATGAGGTCTGACCGGTATGGAGGTCACAATATTGACATAGGGGTACACTGTACCGGCTATGGTACACCAGGTACACGTTATATTAATAGTGGATTCTGTTGAGGGTTGTAGATAGTGTCTGGAGCCACAATATCATTAGCATGCTATATGAGGTCTGACCGGTATGGAGGTCACAATATTGACATAGGGGTACACTGTACCGGCTATGGTACACCAGGTACACGTTATATTAATAGTGGATTCTGTTGAGGGTTGTAGATAGTGTCTGGAGCCACAATATCATTAGCATGCTATATGAGGTCTGACCGGTATGGAGGTCACAATATTGACATAGGGGTACACTGTACCGGCTATGGTACACCAGGTACACGTTATATTAATAGTGGATTCTGTTGAGGGTTGTAGATAGTGTCTGGAGCCACAATATCATTAGCATGCTATATGAGGTCTGACCGGTATGGAGGTCACAATATTGACATAGGGGTACACTGTACCGGCTATGGTACACCAGGTACACGTTATATTAATAGTGGATTCTGTTGAGGGTTGTAGATAGTGTCTGGAGCCACAATATCATTAGCATACTATATGAGGTCTGACCGGTATGGAGGTCACAATATTGACATAGGGGTACACTGTACCGGCTATGGTACACCAGGTACACGTTATATTAATAGTGGATTCTGTTGAGGGTTGTAGATAGTGTCTGGAGCCACAATATCATTAGCATGCTATATGAGGTCTGACCGGTATGGAGGTCACAATATTGACATAGGGGTACACTGTACCGGCTATGGTACACCAGGTACACGTTATATTAATAGTGGATTCTGTTGAGGGTTGTAGATAGTGTCTGGAGCCACAATATCATTAGCATGCTATATGAGGTCTGACCGGTATGGAGGTCACAATATTGACATAGGGGTACACTGTACCGGCTATGGTACACCAGGTACACGTTATATTAATAGTGGATTCTGTTGAGGGTTGTAGATAGTGTCTGGAGCCACAATATCATTAGCATGCTATATGAGGTCTGACCGGTATGGAGGTCACAATATTGACATAGGGGTACACTGTACCGGCTATGGTACACCAGGTACACGTTATATTAATAGTGGATTCTGTTGAGGGTTGTAGATAGTGTCTGGAGCCACAATATCATTAGCATGCTATATGAGGTCTGACCGGTATGGAGGTCACAATATTGACATAGGGGTACACTGTACCGGCTATGGTACACCAGGTACACGTTATATTAATAGTGGATTCTGTTGAGGGTTGTAGATAGTGTCTGGAGCCACAATATCATTAGCATGCTATATGAGGTCTGACCGGTATGGAGGTCACAATATTGACATAGGGGTACACTGTACCGGCTATGGTACACCAGGTACACGTTATATTAATAGTGGATTCTGTTGAGGGGTGTAGATAGTGTCTGGAGCCACAATATCATTAGCTTGCTATATGAGGTCTGACCGGTATGGAGGTCACAATATTGACATAGGGGTACACTGTACCGGCTATGGTACACCAGGTACACGTTATATTAATAGTGGATTCTGTTGAGGGTTGTAGATAGTGTCTGGAGCCACAATATCATTAGCATGCTATATGAGGTCTGACCGGTATGGAGGTCACAATATTGACATAGGGGTACACTGTACCGGCTATGGTACACCAGGTACACGTTATATTAATAGTGGATTCTGTTGAGGGTTGTAGATAGTGTCTGGAGCCACAATATCATTAGCATGCTATATGAGGTCTGACCGGTATGGAGGTCACAATATTGACATAGGGGTACACTGTACCGGCTATGGTACACCAGGTACTCGTTATATTAATAGTGGATTCTGTTGAGGGTTGTAGATAGTGTCTGGAGCCACAATATCATTAGCATGCTATATGAGGTCTGACCGGTATGGAGGTCACAATATTGACATAGGGGTACACTGTACCGGCTATGGTACACCAGGTACACGTTATATTAATAGTGGATTCTGTTGAGGGTTGTAGATAGTGTCTGGAGCCACAATATCATTAGCATGCTATATGAGGTCTGACCGGTATGGAGGTCACAATATTGACATAGGGGTACACTGTACCGGCTATGGTACACCAGGTACACGTTATATTAATAGTGGATTCTGTTGAGGGTTGTAGATAGTGTCTGGAGCCACATTATCATTAGCATGCTATATGAGGTCTGACCGGTATGGAGGTCACAATATTGACATAGGGGTACACTGTACCGGCTATGGTACACCAGGTACACGTTATATTAATAGTGGATTCTGTTGAGGGTTGTAGATAGTGTCTGGAGCCACAATATCATTAGCATGCTATATGAGGTCTGACCGGTATGGAGGTCACAATATTGACATAGGGGTACACTGTACCGGCTATGGTACACCAGGTACACGTTATATTAATAGTGGATTCTGTTGAGGGGTGTAGATAGTGTCTGGAGCCACAATATCATTAGCTTGCTATATGAGGTCTGACCGGTATGGAGGTCACAATATTGACATAGGGGTACACTGTACCGGCTATGGTACACCAGGTACACGTTATATTAATAGTGGATTCTGTTGAGGGTTGTAGATAGTGTCTGGAGCCACAATATCATTAGCATGCTATATGAGGTCTGACCGGTATGGAGGTCACAATATTGACATAGGGGTACACTGTACCGGCTATGGTACACCAGGTACACGTTATATTAATAGTGGATTCTGTTGAGGGTTGTAGATAGTGTCTGGAGCCACAATATCATTAGCATGCTATATGAGGTCTGACCGGTATGGAGGTCACAATATTGACATAGGGGTACACTGTACCGGCTATGGTACACCAGGTACACGTTATATTAATAGTGGATTCTGTTGAGGGTTGTAGATAGTGTCTGGAGCCACAATATCATTAGCATGCTATATGATGTCTGACCGGTATGGAGGTCACAATATTGACATAGGGGTACACTGTACCGGCTATGGTACACCAGGTACCCATTATATTAATAGTGGATTCTGTTGAGGGTTGTAGATAGTGTCTGGAGCCACAATATCATTAGCATGCTATATGAGGTCTGACCGGTATGGAGGTCACAATATTGACATAGGGGTACACTGTACCGGCTATGGTACACCAGGTACACGTTATATTAATAGTGGATTCTGTTGAGGGTTGTAGATAGTGTCTGGAGCCACAATATCATTAGCATGCTATATGAGGTCTGACCGGTATGGAGGTCACAATATTGACATAGGGGTACACTGTACCGGCTATGGTACACCAGGTACACGTTATATTAATAGTGGATTCTGTTGAGGGTTGTAGATAGTGTCTGGAGCCACAATATCATTAGCATGCTATATGAGGTCTGACCGGTATGGAGGTCACAATATTGACATAGGGGTACACTGTACCGGCTATGGTACACCAGGTACACGTTATATTAATAGTGGATTCTGTTGAGGGTTGTAGATAGTGTCTGGAGCCACAATATCATTAGCATGCTATATGAGGTCTGACCGGTATGGAGGTCACAATATTGACATAGGGGTACACTGTACCGGCTATGGTACACCAGGTACACGTTATATTAATAGTGGATTCTGTTGAGGGTTGTAGATAGTGTCTGGAGCCACAATATCATTAGCATGCTATATGAGGTCTGACCGGTATGGAGGTCACAATATTGACATAGGGGTACACTGTACCGGCTATGGTACACCAGGTACACGTTATATTAATAGTGGATTCTGTTGAGGGTTGTAGATAGTGTCTGGAGCCACAATATCATTAGCATGCTATATGAGGTCTGACCGGTATGGAGGTCACAATATTGACATAGGGGTACACTGTACCGGCTATGGTACACCAGGTACACATTATATTAATAGTGGATTCTGTTGAGAGTTGTAGATAGTGTCTGGAGCCACAATATCATTAGCATGCTATATGAGGTCTGACCGGTATGGAGGTCACAATATTGACATAGGGGTACACTGTACCGGCTATGGTACACCAGGTACACGTTATATTAATAGTGGATTCTGTTGAGGGTTGTAGATAGTGTCTGGAGCCACAATATCATTAGCATGCTATATGAGGTCTGACCGGTATGGAGGTCACAATATTGACATAGGGGTACACTGTACCGGCTATGGTACACCAGGTACACGTTATATTAATAGTGGATTCTGTTGAGGGTTGTAGATAGTGTCTGGAGCCACAATATCATTAGCATGCTATATGAGGTCTGACCGGTATGGAGGTCACAATATTGACATAGGGGTACACTGTACCGGCTATGGTACACCAGGTACACGTTATATTAATAGTGGATTCTGTTGAGGGTTGTAGATAGTGTCTGGAGCCACAATATCATTAGCATGCTATATGAGGTCTGACCGGTATGGAGGTCACAATATTGACATAGGGGTACACTGTACCGGCTATGGTACACCAGGTACACGTTATATTAATAGTGGATTCTGTTGAGGGTTGTAGATAGTGTCTGGAGCCACAATATCATTAGCATGCTATATGAGGTCTGACCGGTATGGAGGTCACAATATTGACATAGGGGTACACTGTACCGGCTATGGTACACCAGGTACACGTTATATTAATAGTGGATTCTGTTGAGGGTTGTAGATAGTGTCTGGAGCCACAATATCATTAGCATGCTATATGAGGTCTGACCGGTATGGAGGTCACAATATTGACATAGGGGTACACTGTACCGGCTATGGTACACCAGGTACACGTTATATTAATAGTGGATTCTGTTGAGGGTTGTAGATAGTGTCTGGAGCCACAATATCATTAGCATGCTATATGAGGTCTGACCGGTATGGAGGTCACAATATTGACATAGGGGTACACTGTACCGGCTATGGTACACCAGGTACACGTTATATTAATAGTGGATTCTGTTGAGGGTTGTAGATAGTGTCTGGAGCCACAATATCATTAGCATGCTATATGAGGTCTGACCGGTATGGAGGTCACAATATTGACATAGGGGTACACTGTACCGGCTATGGTACACCAGGTACACGTTATATTAATAGTGGATTCTGTTGAGGGTTGTAGATAGTGTCTGGAGCCACAATATCATTAGCATGCTATATGAGGTCTGACCGGTATGGAGGTCACAATATTGACATAGGGGTACACTGTACCGGCTATGGTACACCAGGTACACGTTATATTAATAGTGGATTCTGTTGAGGGTTGTAGATAGTGTCTGGAGCCACAATATCATTAGCATGCTATATGAGGTCTGACCGGTATGGAGGTCACAATATTGACATAGGGGTACACTGTACCGGCTATGGTACACCAGGTACACGTTATATTAATAGTGGATTCTGTTGAGGGTTGTAGATAGTGTCTGGAGCCACAATATCATTAGCATGCTATATGAGGTCTGACCGGTATGGAGGTCACAATATTGACATAGGGGTACACTGTACCGGCTATGGTACACCAGGTACACGTTATATTAATAGTGGATTCTGTTGAGGGTTGTAGATAGTGTCTGGAGCCACAATATCATTAGCATGCTATATGAGGTCTGACCGGTATGGAGGTCACAATATTGACATAGGGGTACACTGTACCGGCTATGGTACACCAGGTACACGTTATATTAATAGTGGATTCTGTTGAGGGTTGTAGATAGTGTCTGGAGCCACAATATCATTAGCATGCTATATGAGGTCTGACCGGTATGGAGGTCACAATATTGACATAGGGGTACACTGTACCGGCTATGGTACACCAGGTACACGTTATATTAATAGTGGATTCTGTTGAGGGTTGTAGATAGTGTCTGGAGCCACAATATCATTAGCATGCTATATGAGGTCTGACCGGTATGGAGGTCACAATATTGACATAGGGGTACACTGTACCGGCTATGGTACACCAGGTACACGTTATATTAATAGTGGATTCTGTTGAGGGTTGTAGATAGTGTCTGGAGCCACAATATCATTAGCATGCTATATGAGGTCTGACCGGTATGGAGGTCACAATATTGACATAGGGGTACACTGTACCGGCTATGGTACACCAGGTACACGTTATATTAATAGTGGATTCTGTTGAGGGTTGTAGATAGTGTCTGGAGCCACAATATCATTAGCATGCTATATGAGGTCTGACCGGTATGGAGGTCACAATATTGACATAGGGGTACACTGTACCGGCTATGGTACACCAGGTACACGTTATATTAATAGTGGATTCTGTTGAGGGTTGTAGATAGTGTCTGGAGCCACAATATCATTAGCATGCTATATGAGGTCTGACCGGTATGGAGGTCACAATATTGACATAGGGGTACACTGTACCGGCTATGGTACACCAGGTACACGTTATATTAATAGTGGATTCTGTTGAGGGTTGTAGATAGTGTCTGGAGCCACAATATCATTAGCATGCTATATGAGGTCTGACCGGTATGGAGGTCACAATATTGACATAGGGGTACACTGTACCGGCTATGGTACACCAGGTACACGTTATATTAATAGTGGATTCTGTTGAGGGTTGTAGATAGTGTCTGGAGCCACAATATCATTATGCTATATGAGGTCTGACCGGTATGGAGGTCACAATATTGACATAGGGGTACACTGTACCGGCTATGGTACACCAGGTACACGTTATATTAATAGTGGATTCTGTTGAGGGTTGTAGATAGTGTCTGGAGCCACAATATCATTAGCATGCTATATGAGGTCTGACCGGTATGGAGGTCACAATATTGACATAGGGGTACACTGTACCGGCTATGGTACACCAGGTACACGTTATATTAATAGTGGATTCTGTTGAGGGTTGTAGATAGTGTCTGGAGCCACAATATCATTAGCATGCTATATGAGGTCTGACCGGTATGGAGGTCACAATATTGACATAGGGGTACACTGTACCGGCTATGGTACACCAGGTACACGTTATATTAATAGTGGATTCTGTTGAGGGTTGTAGATAGTGTCTGGAGCCACAATATCATTAGCATGCTATATGAGGTCTGACCGGTATGGAGGTCACAATATTGACATAGGGGTACACTGTACCGGCTATGGTACACCAGGTACACGTTATATTAATAGTGGATTCTGTTGAGGGTTGTAGATAGTGTCTGGAGCCACAATATCATTAGCATGCTATATGAGGTCTGACCGGTATGGAGGTCACAATATTGACATAGGGGTACACTGTACCGGCTATGGTACACCAGGTACACGTTATATTAATAGTGGATTCTGTTGAGGGTTGTAGATAGTGTCTGGAGCCACAATATCATTAGCATGCTATATGAGGTCTGACCGGTATGGAGGTCACAATATTGACATAGGGGTACACTGTACCGGCTATGGTACACCAGGTACACGTTATATTAATAGTGGATTCTGTTGAGGGTTGTAGATAGTGTCTGGAGCCACAATATCATTAGCATGCTATATGAGGTCTGACCGGTATGGAGGTCACAATATTGACATAGGGGTACACTGTACCGGCTATGGTACACCAGGTACACGTTATATTAATAGTGGATTCTGTTGAGGGTTGTAGATAGTGTCTGGAGCCACAATATCATTAGCATGCTATATGAGGTCTGACCGGTATGGAGGTCACAATATTGACATAGGGGTACACTGTACCGGCTATGGTACACCAGGTACACGTTATATTAATAGTGGATTCTGTTGAGGGTTGTAGATAGTGTCTGGAGCCACAATATCATTAGCATGCTATATGAGGTCTGACCGGTATGGAGGTCACAATATTGACATAGGGGTACACTGTACCGGCTATGGTACACCAGGTACACGTTATATTAATAGTGGATTCTGTTGAGGGTTGTAGATAGTGTCTGGAGCCACAATATCATTAGCATGCTATATGAGGTCTGACCGGTATGGAGGTCACAATATTGACATAGGGGTACACTGTACCGGCTATGGTACACCAGGTACACGTTATATTAATAGTGGATTCTGTTGAGGGTTGTAGATAGTGTCTGGAGCCACAATATCATTAGCATGCTATATGAGGTCTGACCGGTATGGAGGTCACAATATTGACATAGGGGTACACTGTACCGGCTATGGTACACCAGGTACACGTTATATTAATAGTGGATTCTGTTGAGGGTTGTAGATAGTGTCTGGAGCCACAATATCATTAGCATGCTATATGAGGTCTGACCGGTATGGAGGTCACAATATTGACATAGGGGTACACTGTACCGGCTATGGTACACCAGGTACACGTTATATTAATAGTGGATTCTGTTGAGGGTTGTAGATAGTGTCTGGAGCCACAATATCATTAGCATGCTATATGAGGTCTGACCGGTATGGAGGTCACAATATTGACATAGGGGTACACTGTACCGGCTATGGTACACCAGGTACACGTTATATTAATAGTGGATTCTGTTGAGGGATGTAGATAGTGTCTGGAGCCACAATATCATTAGCATGCTATATGAGGTCTGACCGGTATGGAGGTCACAATATTGACATAGGGGTACACTGTACCGGCTATGGTACACCAGGTACACGTTATATTAATAGTGGATTCTGTTGAGGGTTTGTAGATAGTGTCTGGAGCCACAATATCATTAGCATGCTATATGAGGTCTGACCGGTATGGAGGTCACAATATTGACATAGGGGTACACTGTACCGGCTATGGTACACCAGGTACACGTTATATTAATAGTGGATTCTGTTGAGGGTTGTAGATAGTGTCTGGAGCCACAATATCATTAGCATGCTATATGAGGTCTGACCGGTATGGAGGTCACAATATTGACATAGGGGTACACTGTACCGGCTATGGTACACCAGGTACACGTTATATTAATAGTGGATTCTGTTGAGGGTTGTAGATAGTGTCTGGAGCCACAATATCATTAGCATGCTATATGAGGTCTGACCGGTATGGAGGTCACAATATTGACATAGGGGTACACTGTACCGGCTATGGTACACCAGGTACACGTTATATTAATAGTGGATTCTGTTGAGGGTTGTAGATAGTGTCTGGAGCCACAATATCATTAGCATGCTATATGAGGTCTGACCGGTATGGAGGTCACAATATTGACATAGGGGTACACTGTACCGGCTATGGTACACCAGGTACACGTTATATTAATAGTGGATTCTGTTGAGGGTTGTAGATAGTGTCTGGAGCCACAATATCATTAGCATGCTATATGAGGTCTGACCGGTATGGAGGTCACAATATTGACATAGGGGTACACTGTACCGGCTATGGTACACCAGGTACACGTTATATTAATAGTGGATTCTGTTGAGGGTTGTAGATAGTGTCTGGAGCCACAATATCATTAGCATGCTATATGAGGTCTGACCGGTATGGAGGTCACAATATTGACATAGGGGTACACTGTACCGGCTATGGTACACCAGGTACACGTTATATTAATAGTGGATTCTGTTGAGGGTTGTAGATAGTGTCTGGAGCCACAATATCATTAGCATGCTATATGAGGTCTGACCGGTATGGAGGTCACAATATTGACATAGGGGTACACTGTACCGGCTATGGTACACCAGGTACACGTTATATTAATAGTGGATTCTGTTGAGGGTTGTAGATAGTGTCTGGAGCCACAATATCATTAGCATGCTATATGAGGTCTGACCGGTATGGAGGTCACAATATTGACATAGGGGTACACTGTACCGGCTATGGTACACCAGGTACACGTTATATTAATAGTGGATTCTGTTGAGGGTTGTAGATAGTGTCTGGAGCCACAATATCATTAGCATGCTATATGAGGTCTGACCGGTATGGAGGTCACAATATTGACATAGGGGTACACTGTACCGGCTATGGTACACCAGGTACACGTTATATTAATAGTGGATTCTGTTGAGGGTTGTAGATAGTGTCTGGAGCCACAATATCATTAGCATGCTATATGAGGTCTGACCGGTATGGAGGTCACAATATTGACATAGGGGTACACTGTACCGGCTATGGTACACCAGGTACACGTTATATTAATAGTGGATTCTGTTGAGGGTAGATAGTGTCTGGAGCCACAATATCATTAGCATGCTATATGAGGTCTGACCGGTATGGAGGTCACAATATTGACATAGGGGTACACTGTACCGGCTATGGTACACCAGGTACACGTTATATTAATAGTGGATTCTGTTGAGGGTTGTAGATAGTGTCTGGAGCCACAATATCATTAGCATGCTATATGAGGTCTGACCGGTATGGAGGTCACAATATTGACATAGGGGTACACTGTACCGGCTATGGTACACCAGGTACACGTTATATTAATAGTGGATTCTGTTGAGGGTTGTGGATAGGGTCTGGAGCCACATTATTATTAGCATGCTATATGAGGTCTGACCGGTATGGAGGTCACAATATTGACATAGGGGTACACTGTACCGGCTATGGTACACCAGGTACACGTTATATTAATAGTGGATTCTGTTGAGGGTTGTAGATAGTGTCTGGAGCCACAATATCATTAGCATGCTATATGAGGTCTGACCGGTATGGAGGTCACAATATTGACATAGGGGTACACTGTACCGGCTATGGTACACCAGGTACTCAGTATATTAATAGTGGATTCTGTTGAGGGTTGTAGATAGTGTCTGGAGCCACAATATCATTAGCTTGCTATATGAGGTCTGACCGGTATGGAGGTCACAATATTGACATAGGGGTACACTGTACCGGCTATGGTACACCAGGTACTCGTTATATTAATAGTGGATTCTGTTGAGGGTTGTAGATAGTGTCTGGAGCCACAATATCATTAGCTTGCTATATGAGGTCTGACCGGTATGGAGGTCACAATATTGACATAGGGGTACACTGTACCGGCTATGGTACACCAGGTACACGTTATATTAATAGTGGATTCTGTTGAGGGATGTAGATAGTGTCTGGAGCCACAATATCATTAGCATGCTATATGAGGTCTGACCGGTATGGAGGTCACAATATTGACATAGGGGTACACTGTACCGGCTATGGTACACCAGGTACACGTTATATTAATAGTGGATTCTGTTGAGGGATGTAGATAGTGTCTGGAGCCACAATATCATTAGCATGCTATATGAGGTCTGACCGGTATGGAGGTCACAATATTGACATAGGGGTACACTGTACCGGCTATGGTACACCAGGTACACGATATATTAATAGTGGATTCTGTTGATGGTTGTAGATAATGTCTGGAGCCACAATATCATTATAGACCAGTCAAAGTAGGGCTGGACTTAGAACAAATTGCAATCGAATGTTTTTTGGCTTTAACTTGTTTATTAGGTCCCTCTGATGAACATATAAAAAGTCTCCAACTTTTGGACACCGGGAAAGTGGTTAATTTGCATAAATTCAAGATGGCCGCCGTCCAAAGCTTCAATTTACAGATAACTTTTTTCTGGTTGCTCCTAGACCCTATAAATGTATTACAAACAACGTTTTTTGGCTTTAACTTGTTTATTAGGTCCCTCTGATGAACATATAAAAAGTCTCCAACTTTTGGACACCTGGAAAGTGGTTAATTTACAGCCAAAAAACCTTACAGCCAAAAAACCTTCTATTGCAATTTGTTCTAGGTCAAGCCCTACCTTTACTGCACATTATTGTCTATTACATTTTGCCTAGGCCTATACTAATCCCATCATCTTGTTTCTTGTTTCAACAGATTGGTGCGACATCTACCGAAGCCATGGAAGAAGAGGTGGTGCATAATCCCTGCAGCATTTGCTCAAACACGTTAGACGAAGGAGAAACAGTCAAGCTGAGGGCGAAGGGAGCAGATACTATCAACAAGGCCAGTACTGAACGTGGAACGCCATCAATTACCGTGTCCGAGGGCCAAACGGTGCACATTGATTGCCGAAAGAAGCATGCCAATACGAAGCCAAATAGAATTCCTGGGAAGCAGAAGAAACGTCCTGAAAAACCTGCTCTTCGTTCTCAGACACCAGACTTTTGTTTTACAGAGAACTGCTTTTTGTGTGGTACAAAAATCTATTTGGACACAAAGCATGATTCAGAAGAAGTGTATCCATTACGCACCTTCAACTTTCAAAGGACAATACTTTCTGCATGTGATGCCAGGGCTGATGAGTGGGCTGACACTGTTAGAGGCCGAATTAACTTTGCACGCGATCTTCCAGCAGCTGACGCAATATATCACAAGCAGTGCAGCTCAAATTTCCAGACACATAGGCAGATCCCCTCCAAATATCGTGATTCCGCAGACAGTGAACCTCCTCGCAAGGGTCGCAAAGTAGATGCCTCACGAGAGGAAGCATTTCTACTCGCAATCGAGGACCTAGTCAGTGGCAATGATGATGAACAGACTACAGTGGTTGATCTCGTTGATAGAATGTCCCAGTTGTGCCCTGATGTTGAAGCGTATAGTGTAAAATACATGAAACAGAAACTTATTTCATATTTTGGGGATGAACTGGTTATTAGTAACGTGCATGGACGCAGCGATGTTGTAACTGTCAAAGAAAGTGCTGCAAAGATTTTGCAACAATTCAAAGACTCACCACAGACTGATGATGAGGAAGCAGAACAAAGAAAGATAGTCAGGGCTGCGGCACGGTTGATCAAAGCAGATATAAAGAACATTGATACTTGTAGAGATTTCTATCCAGATCCTTCTGAACTCCGGTCGCTGGAAAAGAATGTGGCGTACGTTCCGCAGTCCCTTCGTATATTGCTGCAAGAGACGTTCAGTGGCAAGTCATGTGATCTTGAAGTTGCATCAATTGGACAAAGTATCGTGTAACTTACCAGACCAAGGGCCATTGTAGCACCCATTCAGTATGGATTGGCGGTTCAAATGCACCAGCACTTTGGTTCCCGCTTTCTTGTGGACAGTTTACACAGCCACGGCTTCTGTCTGCCTTACGCAGAAGTTTTGAGGTTTTCGAAGTGTGCTGCCAATTTCAGGGGCACCAACATATCCACTGCAGGCAGGTTTGGACAGTTCGTTGCAGACAATGTTGATCACAACTTGCGTACGCTTGATGGGCGAGGAACATACCATGGTATGGGTATAATTGTTGCTGTCACCCCTGAAGTAAGAGACACAACATCAATACCAAGATTGCAGTCACCTGAAAACAACTTCACGGCAGCTCAAATTGAAATCAAATACTACCGCAGTGTTCGCAAGAAGGGTGGGCCTCTCGAATTTAGAAAGCTTGACCCCATTTCAGCATCTGACAAGCTTGAAAATCTGGACATACTGTGGAAAACGTCATGGTTGCTTCGACCAAAACGACCAGGCTGGTCCGGCTTAATGCAGAGTGTGTGCCATGGACCACACCCAGGGAAATCATCCGTCCATTTCTTGCCCATGATTGACATGGACCCTACGGACATGAGTTGTATTTACTCAACACTTCACTTCGTTGCTGCGGAAAGCCATCGCCAGGGAACGACGCCAATGCTGACATTCGACCAACCGCTTTATTGGAAAGCGAAGACGATCATTGTTCATGAGAAGGAAGGAAGCGAACTGAAACCCATTGTTTTGAACCTTGGTGGCTTTCACTCTGTGATGAGCTTTTTGGGATGCATGGGCCATGTTATGGAAGCATCTGGGCTTAAGGAAGCCATACTGGCCGTCTGAGAGTAGGTTATGGGAAGTTAATACTTAAGACATTTTGAGTAGAAATACTTAAAACAAAATTAGAGGTGCAAGAAATGAGAGCAATTGGACAATAGTTGGTGGGTTGAGAGTGGTCACCCTTCTTTAGGCCAGGTTGTATGAGAGCAAACTTCCAGAAGGAGGGAAGATATTAGAGGAGAGACAGAGAAGGAAGAGTTTGCCTAGGCAGGAATTCAGCACAGAAGCACAGTTCTTGAGTACAACAGGATGACGGTCCGTACGCCTTCTTAGTATTAACCCGTTCAGCACCATGACGTCTTTTTACATTTCATTCTGGCTAAAGTTAGATGATTTTATGCAGTTTCAGAAGGACCCATGATATTCAGAGAGTTTATTGAGATCGTATTTACCCTTTTTGAGTCATCGAGGTAGATAATAAACAAACGAAAATCGTCTAATGGTAACCAGAATCTGATAAAAATTAGGTAATGGTGGTGAAGGGGTTCAGCCAAAAGAGGGTGGAAAGTACATCCTTGGAAGAGATTGTGATGTTAGGCATAAGTAGGAGAGAGTGGGGTGGAGAGGGAGGAATAGCACCGGAATCATCCAAAGTAAAATTTTCAGCGAAAGTGTTAGCGAAGAGTTCAGCTTTGTTCGAGGAAGAAGTGACGGTAGTGCCGTCAGAGTGGAAAAGAGAAGGGAAAGACTCAGAAGATAAATTGTTGGAGAGGTCTTTGGCTAGATGCCAGAAGGCTTGGGAAGAGCTAGAGTTGGATAGTTCAGTGCAATTATTATTTATAAAGGAATGTTTGGCGAGTCGAAGAACAGATTTGGCTTGATTCCGGGCAGAAACATAAGAAGTATGAGATTCTTTAGCTTGAAGGTGATGGTACCGTTTGTATGCTTTCTCCTTATTGCGGACACCAATAGAGCATGCGTGAGTAAACCAAGATTATTTTGCATTAGACTGAGAGAAATAAAATGGAATGAACGCTTCGATTCCCAAGAGGATTACCTTGGTATTGCGTTCAGCACTCTCCGAGGGTCCCCAGCTTGGTAAGCAAAAATCATTCCATGGGAAATCAAAGAAGTACTGCTGAAGAGCCTCCCAGTCGGCAACGCCAATGTGCCATAAGCGCCGCCGGCTTGGAGGATCGGGTGGCCGTATCAGAGAGATAGAACAAGTGACAGAGATCAATTTATGGTCGGAGCCCAACGGAGAGAAAATATTTACTGTATAAGCAGAAGGGTTAGAAGTTAGAAATATGTCAAGAATGTTGGACCGATCTCTGAAGCGATCTGGGATACGGAGGGGTTGCTGGACTACCAATCTGGGTCATTTAGAATAGAACAGATGTAGGCTTATTGACCAGGTTGGTCAGTGGAAAGAGAGGAGAGCGATTGGCGGTGGTGAACGTTGAAATCTACTAGAATGGAGATTTCTGTGAAAGGAGAGATAGATAGAATGTGTTCCACTTGTCACGGACCTATAGGCTCTGACTGTACGGGTTCACTTCCACCCTTCAAACGCATCAACCAGTCTGAGATCGGGGTCGGGGCTTCAAGCAACCAAACCAACAGAGGCCCGAAACTTCGCATCCCAATATCCTTCTTACTTCTATCCCTCTCATTTTGATCGAGCAGAGTTTCGAAGTCTCACTCAATAAATATGTAATTCAAATTAAAGTTCAATGCTATCTCTGGTCATGAACACCAGGGGGTGGAAGTTTCTTTTCTGGTCACATTAAATCTACCGTAGTCAATGACGGGGCGGGAATAATGAGTGGGGTCAGCGTTATCTTAGACTTTTTCGGTGCAACGTTCTCGGAAATATCGCTTCCAGAGAGCGTTGTTTTAAAATTCCAGGAACTACCCCCCTTCGGTTTGACTACGGGAGATATCGTGACTATAACTTATATTTTCATTTTAATTTTCTTTTTGTTTTCATTTTGTGTAAATTAAATATTCTGCATTAATATTAATTACCATTGTATTTGTTTTATTTTGTTTTATAACTTTAAATTATAATTATATAATACATAATGATTTTGTTATATTACTTAAATTTGATTTTATTATATTAACAAAAATTGTGTATTCTTTTCTTATCCATATATATTTATACCCTAATGATTAAATGAAGTGAGGAAGATTAACCCTATATAATATCCAGAAGACTACTTTGAAATCTGATTAAAATACGAGAACAACTCTTAAATTAAAATATCATCTTAATTAATAAATATTAAAATACGAGAACAACTCTTAAATTAAAATATCATCTTAGTAATAAATATTAAAATACGAGAACAACTCTTAAATTAAAATATCATATTAGTAATAAATATTAAAATACGAGAACAACTCTTAAATTAAAATATCATCTTAGTAATAAATATTAAAATACGAGAACAACTCTTAAATTAAAATATCATCTTAATTAATAAATATTAAAATACGAGAACAACTCTTAAATTAAAATATCATCTTAGTAATAAATATTAAAATACGAGAACAACTCTTAAATTAAAATATCATCTTAATTAATAAATATTAAAATACGAGAACAACTCTTAAATTAAAATATCATCTTCGTAATAAATATTAAAATACGATAACTACTGTTAAAGAGACTTTACCTTAATACAAGTACTAAATTAATAAAAGTACTTATCCATACTGAACACCCTTAAACTAAAGTTCAGTCTTTGTGTTCAACCTAAAGGTCACCCTCTAGACTCCTTCTGGGCCAAATCTTTAACTAAGCTAGTTCCACTAGTCTCTCCAAACTTTGGGTTGTAACATATTGGGGGCCTGTCCGGGATCTTTTCTGATTAATCTCTGCACTTCATTATATGAATTGGGTTTTCTAATGTTCATAGTAAATTCATAAATTTAATTATTTATCTTTACGTCACGATATCTTTAGCCTGAATTATTATATTACTCCTGATGCTTAAATACATTCCTTTCCCTTTAGTCGGTTCGTGCATTTAGAGGTAATGGCTCAGGTTGGTCATAAGTTGGGGAAGTTCTGTGGTTTACGAGATAGTCAGGATCACTCGTCATCTCAAATCCTCATATTCATCCATGTTCATTAACACTAGGCAGACGGTGGTGGACATTGTATATCAATCTCTTAATCTTTCATGTGACGAAATTAGCGTTTTCGCACATCGGTCACCTATCTGAGTCACCCCTCTTTAAGTAGAATCTCTTCAGAATAGGAATGACCAGTTAAACTCGTCTTTTATAGCAAATCAAAACTATAGGAGACCATCCACGATCACCTAACATATATCTGTAACTAGAAGTAGGATCTCCTAACGCACATAAATCTCATGCCTTCTTCTTTTAGTTTCGATATCAAGGGATCGTGTCTCACGAGGTTCACTAATGGTCAGGTTCTTGTTTGTCGTCCTTACTTATCAATCCTCCTGTTGTTGTCGACCATAGTTCGCTCAACAGGTGGGAGTTACTCACACTAATCATATTGATTTGGGATATTAGTGTCTGACTATTAGGTAACCCGTCTCTACTAGGAATATCCCTAGTCCATATAGTATGCACTTGTTAATAGTTATCCAGGGTTAGTAATCTACCATTACCGGTAACTATAAAGCGAGTCCATATTAGTCAATATTGCCGTTCATTCAAGTCTTTATATTATACAGTATGTGAAGCTATAGTAACCCCATCCTCTATACATTAGCTGTCAGTCTAGTATAAATTGAGCGGTAATCTTCTCTACCTCATCTAGTCCTAATTAAAATCAAAATGGCAAAGTTTAATGCTAAACAATTTTGTCAAGAGCCCTCTATAGACAAACTTAAAGGTCAGGTGATCTCCAAGGATGATTGGAAGTTTATAGCTTATTCCTTTGACATAAGCTATGGGAGTTCACACACTAAGGAAATCCTGAAAAACACAGTCATAGAAGAACTGACAAATAGAGAAATCTTACCTGCTGAAGCTGTAGATTCACTTACTCCCATGAGTAGTTCAATGATAATGGCTGATAATGATGAAGATTCCCAGAGTACCATACAGGAAAACTCCCAGGGGAAACACTCTCCATATCCTGAGCCGTGGTCAGAAGACAGACTAGATTTTGAAAGGGAGAAGTTTCGGCAGCAGCTTCTGCACGAGGTTCAGGAGAAAGAGAAAGATCGGCAACTAGAACTCTTGAAACTTGAGACACAACAACGGGAGAAAGAGAAAGACAGAGAACTAGAAATTGCTAAAATTCAAAACTTGGAAGAAACAAAACGCCTCAAAGAAGAGAAATTACAGTTACAGAAGACTGAAATGGAAGCCCAGAAGCCAAGATTCCAACTATCTAAAAACATCTCCCTAGTACCACCCTTTGACGAGAGTGACCCAGAGAAATCTTTCTCCACGTTTGAGAAAACTGCTGAACACCTTAAATGGCCAAAAGAGGAATGGCCATGGCTTCTCCAACCCAAACTCGTAGGAAGAGCTCAGAAAACTTTCAATCACCTGGAGGACGTTAATGACTATGACTTTGTAAAGAGCGCTATATTAGATGCTTATGCTATCACCGCTGATCATTACCGTAGAACTTTTCGGAACTACATCAAGCCAGAAAAACATACATTTTTGGAGTTTGCCATGGATAAACTACGGATGCTTAAAAAATGGTTAGCTGCTAAAAATGTCACCACCTTCACAGAGTTAGTTAACCTTGTTGTTCTAGAGGAGTGGAAGCGTAGGTTACCGCCCAGTATGCTAGTATATATAGAGGAGAAGGGAGTGAATGACCTTACCAAGGCTGCTCAATTAGCTGACAGCTATGATTTAATCCATAGGGTTGTACCAAGCTATGATAGGACAAAAACCCCAAATGTGAGATTCTCCTCAAGCTATAACCCTGTGTCTAAAGTCATGTCGCACACAAATGCTCCCAAAAACCCATCTCAAAGTCAAGGAAAGTCTGAAGACTTCTGCTCATATTGTAAACAGACAGGGCATAACATCATGCAGTGTACACATCCTAAGTGTAAGACCTCTGCTGCATACAAACTCACACTTGCCAATTCTCAAAGACCTCAAAAACAAACAAAACCTTCTGGGGCACCTATAACATGTATACATACCCAGAATGCCTCTTCTGATCCTTTTTCTGCCTTTAAGGTACCTAGAACTGTCTCTCTTCCAGATGACCCACAGACTTACCCAGTTATCATCTTAAGAGACACTGGATCAGCCCAAAGCTTGTTGTGTAAGACTGCCTTGCCTTCAGTTGAGAACCACTACACTGGGGGAAAAGTTACACTTAAATCTTTAAGCTCTGGTCATACTGCAGACATGGCTGATATACAGATAGGCAGTGACCTGATCCAGGGGTCAGTTAGAGTAGCCGTCTTGGATACAGATCTTCCTATTCCGGGGGTATCTTTCCTTTAAGGAAATGACTTGGCTGGACATGGGATGATTCCTGACATGATAGTGAAAGACAAACCCATGTTACACAGTCCTACTGCAAAGCTAGATCAGGAGAAACCACATATTTTCCCTGTTTGCGCGGTCACCCGTTCACAAACTGCTGCAGTGTCTAATGACTCTCTCTCACCCTCAGGTCAGGATACCTTGTTCACCCAGATCATGTCTAGGGAAAACCTCATACAAGCTCAAGAGGCAGACACTTCACTTGCTAAGCTCAGGCACATTGCTGATGACAAACCCATAAATGGGAAAAACCCTAACATCTACTATCACAAAGGGGTCCTTATGCGTAGTTTTCACCCGCCTGATAGGCCTGACTCAGATACTTGGTCTATAGTACATCAGGTAATCATCCCTACCTCCATCAGATCTGCTGTAATGGGATTAGCTCATGACGGAAACTCTGGTCATTTGGGACAGAGAAATACATACAGAAAGATCCTAGCTCATTTCTTTTGTCCTAACATGAACAAAGATGTAACCAAATTTGTAAAGTCTTGTCACACTTGCCAGATAGTAGGAAAGCCAAATGAGACCATCCCTAAAGCTCCACTTGCTCCTATCCCTGTCACTACAGAGCCCTTTGAGAAAATAGTAATTGATTGTGTAGGGCCCCTTCCCAAAACTAAGAAAGGGAACCAGTATCTACTTACCGTAATGTGTGCTGCAACTAGGTATCCTGAGGCTTTCCCTTTAAAAGATATCATGGCTAAGAGTATTGTGTCCCATCTGTTGCATCTTTTCACAAAAGTAGGCATTCCTAAAGAAATTCAGAGTGATCAGGGGTCAAATTTTACAAGTAACCTAATGAAAGCAGTACTGAGGGAGTTAGAGGTATATAAGAAGATAGCCACTGCGTACAGACCTCAGACCCAGGGTTGCCTAGAACGCCATCATCAATCTCTGAAATCCATGATAAAAAAGTTTTGTTTTGAGACTGAGAAAGAGTGGGATGCCAACATTGACTGGCTTCTTTTTGCCGTTAGAGAGTGCCCTCAAGAGTCACTAAGATACTCCCCTTTTGAGTTGCTATATGGGCGTCAGATCAGAGGCCCTCTAAAGGTCTTGAAAGATTCTTGGTTTGTGGAAATATCTGATCATCCTTCTCGCACAGTTGCAGAGTACATACATGAGTTAAAACTTCAGATGTCAAAAGTAAGAGCGCTAGCACTGGCCAACCTTGAGAAGAGTCAGTCAAGAATGAAAACCCACTACGATCGCAAGTCTGAAAGTAGAACATTTAGTCCTGCCCATTCCGGGTAGTCCATTAAAAAGCAAATTTTGTGGCCCATATGTAGTCTCTCAGAAACTTTCCAAGCTAAACTATGTTGTTCGCACTCCTGATCGAAGGAAGGATCAAAGGATTGTTCACTTAAACCAGATGAAAGCGTACATGGAAAGGCCGCTTGAGGAGAATACCCCAATACTAGCTGTAAATACTGTACCACATTCTGTACCAGACTCGTGGGAATTGCAAAAGGTAGGAGACTCTGATGTGATTGAGTTTGGTGATCTTCCTTCACCTTGTGGAAGCCCAAAGAACAGCGAACTATTATGTACCTTAGATCAATATTTGTCGGACATGTCGCCATCACGGTGAGATGATCTTAGGAAATTGCTTGTAAGTTACCCTTCAGTCACATTGGATTTCCCTGGCTTTTGCAAGGACATCACGATGTTATCTTGACCTCACCAGAAGTAAGACCTATCAAACAATCACCATACAGACTAAACCCTCAGAAGCAAGAGATCATGAGAAATGAAATTGACTTTATGTTGGAGAAGTCCTTAGTGTGTTACGACCGGGGCTCGTATAAAACAAGGGCTCTTAATTATTGGACTAGGAAAGCACACAGCCACAACGGTAACACTAGATCCAACCCCTGAACTTATAATGCCGGCGCACAAAAACACCTATACCCTCCTGAGTTAAATCTGCGATAACAGGGTATCCTATAACTCAGTATAAGTGCACTACTACTACAGGCTGATGATCTCTGATACAGCCTGATCACAACAACATACAATTACGGTAATAAGGTATATATACTAGGAAAAGATAGAGATCTTAATTAAATCACTCCAATGATTTAATGCAAACTAGAAGAAGGTATATTTAAAGTTACTCTAAACAATAATGAACTGTCACTCCTATACTAAAGAAAGTGAACGAAAGTCCCAAAGCATCGACCAGGAATCTTCTGAAGAAAGTCTGATGCTGGGGTAAGATGATCGTATCGGATATTGAACTGTAGTATCAAGCAGGAACAGGATATGACAATTGTAAGGACATATAGGGTTAACTGGCACGGGAATAATAACTGCGCAATAGTAGGAACTCAAACAGCAAAAGAAGTACTTCCTCATCAACGAAACAGCCTACTAGGGTTGTGCAACTCAACAACAACCTAGACTAATAAATGCCGTGAATAATAATGCATACATAACAGAAAGAGTTTATAATCTAAATCTGGTGTCTTGCTAGGCGAATAAAGTCTAGCTGGGATGTAGTAGGCTAGGAAACAATGGCTGAGCAAGCAGCTCGTAGCCTAGCGAAGTCCTTAAGGCTGTGCGGCCAAATTACGTTAATTGACAGGGTGCTCTCTTGAGAGATCCAGATCGCTAGTATCTGGTTCTCTCTTGGCGATCCTCTCAAAGTCAAAGCAAACGAGTTAGCACAGTGTTGGGTGGCACAGGAAAAAGCCCTCACTCTCAACACAGTGCTAAACTCACAAGGTACACAGTCAGAAAGACCACCTAGGCTTCCCACGTCTCCGTTGCGATTGTACAGGTTCAACAAAATCTAGTACACATCGGAAATCACAACACCAGTAGCCTTATCCCAGTCTAGCATTAAATCCCCCAGCAGACCACCAAGATACAGGAAGGGAGACACCGTGAGTGTGTCGAACCTCTACAGACAAAATTGGTAACCCTTCCAAAATGCCTAACTAAACATGTGTTATCTGAGAGCTTCAGCATATAATACGATGGCCGATATATGAAATCGTGCAGAACCAAAGGGAAGTTATGATATTAAATAGAGAAGAAGAATGAGAGGTAAGAAGTTGAGAGAGAGAGAAAGTGCTCTATAGGTAGAAGTCGGGAGACAGGGGGGCAAGGGACATGTGAAGGGTATGCTAGTCAGGAAAGCTCTGAGGAAGGAACTCCTCGGGACCCCTCCAGGATCACACACAAAGGCATGGTGGTCAGCCAATCACAGGCTGCTACGTCACCAGGCAGCAGGCCTGCAGAAGGTGCCAGGAACCACCAGCCAATCAAGGGCGTGGGAAAAGCGCGCGAGCGGGAAACTCCTCCGAGCTAGGGAGAGGCAACACACATACGCACGCACACACTACCACCCCACTGCCTATATTATTCTCTCTCCTTAACTATATACAATGCATCCTATGTTCAATTCATGATATAAAATGCTTCCCGTTGTCACACACGAAAATAAAGACCTCCACGGGACTGTCTGTAACAACACGAACACTATGAAAGAAAGAACAACATTATAGATAGACTGTAGCCAAATACCTTGCCCCGGCGAGTGCTAGCGAGTGGCCAAGCGAGCGGCTGAGCCCACGTGGTGTTCTGCTGAGCTGCAGGCGTCACACCCCACCCAAGATATTAGACGCTCAACCATGAGCTCTATATCTGACAAGCAGAACCCCGATAAGACTCGCCACCCCTAACCACTTCGCAACAAAGAAGGCAAAGCTCAGTTCTCATCAAAAAAAATTATAACCCCTCCCAACACAATACCGGTAGCTCAATTCATACTGCTATGCTCGTAGAGCGAGCTTCTACTAGCCCAGCCTTCTGAGAGAAGCACAGGTTCGACTCAGAACTTTAGCTATAACATACTTAAACAATTTAACTATTAACCCTTCTTTAGCGGCCTATGCGGTTTATTTATGTGTACCGCCCAGCGGGGTGTTTTTAGCCAAAATAGGGCTGTTCACGCGATCATTTTCATGCCTAAATAAGACCCAGAACGTAAAACAAGTATCTATCCTTGAAAGGGCATAAACAGAGCTTTCGAATGACACCATAACGATCCTTGTATGATGGATAGTTTTCTTGCAATAACCGTGCAACGAGAGTGCAAAAAGCAGGTAATTCGGTACTTTCGGTACATAATTGAGTATGTAGCGAGTGAGAGAGGGAGGAGGGAGCTGAGATTTGTGTCAGTAGGTTCGCCGCGGTGGTCTGGAGCAGTCATACGCTCGCTAGTCTCCTGCCACCACTTGTCTCTCTCTCTCAGCCACATTACGTGCTGAAATTGCCACTCGACCTATGTCGAGCGCCGCCACATAGTCCAGCTTTATTTAACTCGACTTAAGTGGTGAGCCGCTTTTTAAGGGTTAAAGAAAAGAGTTTTTATAGAATTTTCATTTTTAATATGTTTTTGGCGGCTGCACTTACAGGGGCAAGCCAATTTTACTCCACTCTCAACACACACTGACTGAACGGCGAGGGTTCTCCTGCAACCAAACCCTCCCGGGACAAACAATCAGCCAAAACATTATCAGTGCCCTTAGCATGCCACACATCCAACTTGTGTTCCGGCAGCACAACAACACCTGACACTGATATACTGCCCAGTTCATCACAAGACTGGCACTTCTCTTCGCTCTTTCCGGCAACGGGGCCTGCCAATAACCTTTCACTATTTCTACCTTCGTGATAGGTGATGCAGCCCCGAGGCGGTCTATGGTGTCGTCAACTCTCGATAATGTATAGGCGTCTGTCAGGGATAATGCACACACACTCTCGCAATCAACACACTCACTGATCTTGCCACTTAACACAGGTTTCAAAGTTACAGGCAACGACCACTCACGACATTCCTTATCCCTCCGACCCTTGGGCAATGGATAAGTGTCTGTCAGGGATAATGCACACACACTGATCTTGCCACTTAACTCCGGTTGCAAACTCACTGGCAACGACCACTCAGAATATCCTTTATCCCTCAGACCCTTTTTCCACATGTCATCTAGCTCTGTTTTCACAACAGGCTTTTTAGCAGGATTTATACGGTAGGGAATTAAACTGAGCCTCGCACTGTCTTCAGCCTCCATGTTGGATTCTACCCCGTACATCAGGCCTGGAGAGGCAACAAACATGCTGATGCACTGCCACAGCCTAGTAAACAACTTATCTTGCAGAACATGCCTAGTGCCCTCCCACAACCCAGCCGAGACCACAGCTTCTAACCTGTAGTCTCTCTCCTTCTCCACCTTCGTCCCAAGAACAGCCAGGTCATGAGAGGGACAATCAGTACCATCTGTGCAGTCACTCCCATAGTTGACAATTGCTAAGGCTTCCCCACCGATACCGTACATACGCACCCCCGCATTCCTTACGACTACATCTGCCTGCACAGCATCACCGCTTTTAGCGACATGGCCAGATACAGTCGGTCTATGGTAGGGCTGTTGCATTCGACTAGAGCAGCATTGGGAGGCTATGCGACGACCGGGCACTTCTATGCCACAGTCAACCTCACCAATCTGCTCAAAGTCCTCCTTTTGACCACCACTCTTGGCAGCCATGGGTCGACCTAGACCTGACAACCATGTCCAAGCCTCGTCGCCCACCTTGAACCACCGAAACAACGAGGCTAACGGTCTCTCAACATTCACGTGACCTGCCCGCGGAACATCTTGCACCGCCTGAGTTGTGAGGCTCAGGGGCTCGGCACGACCAGTGGGGTATGCACCGAGCTGGTGCTGGAGCGCTGCACACTGCTGCTCAGGCAGGTGCTCTAGCGCTTCCACAGCCACCAGACTCGTGTCTCCCGCCCACTGCTCCGCCGAGACATGATAATCCCTACTCTCCTCCACCTGTGCCCTACTGCCCCCCTCTCCTTCTCCATCTTGGCCGCTGCAGACCAACGCAGGAACAGTAGGCTGAACCTCCTTACTAGCTGTGACAGGTCCTGGGGCTTCTCCAGACTCCAACAATGGTGCCAATACTGAGTTGCCAAGAAGCGCTGCTGGTACTAAACTCTTCAAACTGTTACCAACATTAGCCATCTTCTTCCAACCGTTCCTCCATTGATCAGAAGACTGAGGAATAGGCTGTGACACTTTGGATGCAAGAGGTCTTGTAACAACCCACGCCATAGGTTGTACTTGACATTTCTCTACCCACTCCTGTTCCTCCCTACTCACGTCGGCCGGCTTCTCGGCAATGACTAAGGGCGAAACCTCAGAAGTAGGCACCGCAAAATCGTTGCCGAGAAGGAGGTCGACGTCCCCAACAGGTAAGTTCTCCACAACACCCACATCCAACTCTCGTGTCACGCCATCCACCTCCAGTTCCATCCTGACCAACGGGTATGACTTGACAGCATTGATACCCTGCACCACAACCACCCGTGCCGCGTTTATTGGTCTACCAGTAAAGTTCTTCATTAAAGTCTGAGAGGCACCCGTGTCTCGCAACAGCTCAACTCCATGCTTCTTACCAGCCCACTTCACGCAGCCATGCTCTCGATGGTCACAAAAGACATCGCGGACTGGGTTCGAGCCTTCCGGATTCTTCTCCACTGGCTGTGTCCCAGCCTCTGACGTTATACCCCGGGCAAACTCAGATGACTTCGGGGACACCCCAATGTTGCGAGCCAAAGACACAACTGCATTAGGTAGCTTGTTTGGACAGGCTCTTGCAAAATGCCCCTTCTCATGACAAGGAAAACACTCTAACTCCCCCTTGGGCTTCCCTTGAGGTGGGGAAGGGCCCTGACCCTTCTTAAACGGGACGGAATTAGGTTTATGGTCAGACTTAGTATCGTTGCTCTTGTTGTAATGGTTATATGGTGTATCACTGACTCGGGAGGGTGGAGTGTTGCCCCCCTTGTTACCTGCATCATTCCGTTCTGCAGACCCGCACCCACGAATCAGTGACATCCGAAGGTCAGCCATCTCAGCTGCCTCCTGAAGAGTTCTTGGGTTTTTCTCTTTAAGATTCAACGTCAGATCGCTGCCCGTACACTTTAAAAATTGTTCTAGAAGCATCAGTTGTTTCAACTCCTCAAACGTCGATGCCTTCTCAGAATGCAGCCAGTTTCTAAATGCACCGGACAGATCCCGGGCATGCTCAAGAAAGGTGCACTCACGACCCTTCGTTACACCCCGGAACTTCAATCTGTACGTCTCTGGTTGTAACTCATATGCCCGTAGGACAGCCTCCTTCAATACCTCGTAATCGATGCATGACTCCAAGGGCAACGCATCATATGCCTTGAGTCCTTTGCCAACCAATCTAGAGGAAACAAGGGCTGCCCACTTAACCTCGGGCCATTGGTGCTCCCGGCACTTCTTCTCGAAACGTATACAAAATTCAGTGACACCCGACTCATCAAATACAGGGACCAACTTGAGCAGCTGCGATAACGACTGATCAAGACCTCAATTCCCAGAACCGAGACGCTGCCCTGTCGACTCCACCCTAGACTTCTCAAGATCTATGTCCGCACAGTACTTCGCCTTTCTCTCCTCAGCCTCAGTCTCATATCTGGCCCTTCTCTCCTCAGCCTGAATCTTAGCCATCTCAAACTCCCGCTGCTGCTGCTCAGATTCACGCTTCTGCTGCAGCTGCAACTTAGCCATCTCAAGCTGGAAGAGCATATCTGGAGTCAAACCTTGAGGAGGAGATGCAACAATTGGAGACCCAACCTGTGACAAACCACGCTGCCAGTGACTATCGGCCTGCGGAAACGTACCCGGCTCCGGAGCCCGAGGGGGCGCCATGGTAGGAGTCGAGTGGAATGGGGGCTGGGCCGAAGGAGCCCCAGCTCCCGCTCCACCCGAAGCCCCACGCACCCCGCCGAGCACGCAGGCCACCAGGTCACCTCTCGACATGCTGCTAATGCCCACATGCCCCATGACCGTAGCCAAACACTGGAGACCATACCGATCAATCCCCGACACCCGGTCAGCAGTAATAGGTATCTCCAGAAACTTCCTTGCATCCTCCTCACTAGCTATAACTCTAATGTCATCTAACAAAGCCCGCTGCTGCACCTCAGTTTCTGTTCCCCATACTGTGTCCTCACTGTACACTGATCCGTCGTCCGACATAGTGTCCACCGAAAATTCTCAACGTTTAAAATAACAAAAAGTACCTATACTCTTATGCAGCACTATTCACTCAAAAATACAAGATGCTCGAAGACTCTTAAGTGTTATACTACTTGCCAAAACAAAATCCACGTGTCCACTATATTCCTTTAAACAAAAACAAATGACCACAACACTCCTGCAATATTTCTCTAAGTTCACAAAATCCTAAGCAAGGTCGCCATTTGTTACGACCGGGGCTCGTATAAAACAAGGGCTCTTAATCATTGGACTAGGAAAGCACACAGCCACAACGGTAACACTAGATCCAACCCCTGAACTTATAATGCCGGCGCACAAAAACACCTATACCCTCCAGAGTTAAATCTGCGATAACGGGGTATCCTATAACTCAGTATAAGTGCACTACTACTACAGGCTGATGATCTCTGATACAGCCTGATCACAACAACATACAATTACGGTAATAAGGTATACTAGGAAAAGATAGAGATTTTAATTAAATCACTCCAATGATTTAATGCAAACTAGAAGAAGGTATATTTAAAGTTACTCTAAACAATAATGAACTGTCACTCCTATACTAAAGAAAGTGAACGAAAGTCCCAAAGCATCGACCAGGAATCTTCTGAAGAAAGTCTGATGCTGGGGTAAGATGATCGTATCGGATATTGAACTGTAGTATAAAGCAGGAACAGGATATGACAATTGTAAGGACATATAGGGTTAACTGGCACAGGAATAATAACTGCGCAATAGTAGGAACTCAAACAGCAAAAGAAGTACTTTCTCATCAACGAAACAGCCTACTAGGGTTGTGCAACTCAACAACAACCTAGACTAATAAATGCCGTGAATAACAATGCATACATAACAGAAAGAGTTTATAATCTAAATCTGGTGTCTGCTAGGCGAATAAAGTCTAGCTGGGATGTAGTAGGCTAGGAAACAATGGCTGAGCAAGCAGCTCGTAGCCTAGCGAAGTCCTTAAGGCTGTGCGGCCAAATTACGTTAATTGACGGGGTGCTCTCTTGAGAGATCCAGATCGCTAGTATCTGGTTCTCTCCTGGCGACCCTCTCAAAGTCAAAGCAAACGAGTTAGCACAGTGTTGGGTGGCAGAGGCAAAAGCCCTCCCTCGCAACACAGTGCTAAACTCACAAGGTACACAGTCAGAAAGACCACCTAGGCTTCCCACGTCTCCGTTGCGATTGTACAGGTTCAACAAAATCTAGTACACATCGGAAATCACAACACCAGTAGCCTTATCCCAGTCTAGCATTAAATCCCCCAGCAGACCACCAAGATACAGGAAGGGAGACACCGTGAGTGTGTCGAACCTCTACAGACAAAATTGGTAACCCTTCCAAAATGCCTAACTAAACATGTGTTATCTGAGAGCTTCAGCATATAATACGATGGCCGATATATGAAATCGTGCAGAACCAAAGGGAAGTTATGATATTAAATAGAGTAGAAGAATGAGAGGTAAGAAGTTGAGAGAGAGAGAAAGTGCTCTATAGGTAGAAGTCGGGAGACAGGGGGGCAAGGGACATGTGAAGGGTATGCTAGTCAGGAAAGCTCTGAGGAAGGAACTCCTCGGGACCCCTCCAGGATCACACACAAAGGCATGGTGGTCAGCCAATCACAGGCCGCTACGTTACCAGGCAGCAGGCCTGCAGAAGGCGCCAGGAACCACCAGCCAATCAAGGGCGTGGGAAAAGCGCGCGAGCGGGAAACTCCTCCGAGCTAGGGAGAGGCAACACACATACGCACGCACACACTACCACCCCACTGCCTATATTATTCTCTCTCCTTAACTATATACAATGCATCCTATGTTCAATTCATGATATAAAATGCTTCCCGTTGTCACAGACGAAAATAAAGACCTCCACGGGACTGTCTGTAACAACACGAACACTATGAAAGAAAGAACAACATTATAGATAGACTGTAGCCAAATACCTTGCCCCGGCGAGTGCTAGCGAGTGGCCAAGCGAGCGGCTGAACCCACGTGGCGTTCTGCTGAGCTGCAGGCGTCACAAGTGGAACCAAGTCATTCCCCTTGGGCGTCACCCTCTTTATTAGTCCCAAAACCAGACAGTAGTAGTAGGCTGTTTACTGATTACAGGAAAGTAAATGCAGTGACAGTCCCTGATGCATATCCACTACCTAGAATTGATGACCTAATAGATACAGTAGGGGCTGCTAAGGTAGTATCAACCATAGACTTGCAGAAGGGGTATTACCAAATTGGGATGACCGATAGAGCTAAAATCATCTCGGCTTTCACCACTCCTTTTGGGCTCTTCCAATATAGAGTCATGCCTTTTGGCATGATGAATGCTCCTGCCACATTTCAAAGGGTCGTGTCATATACTATTCAGGATTTAGAAGGTGTAGACACTTACTTAGATGACATCGTGATTATTTCAGATACTTGGGAGGATCATCTTTCCAGACTTGACGGGCTGATGGAGCGCTTGGCTGCTGCTGGATTCACCATCAACCTAGCCAAGTCCTGCTTTGGACGTGGATCAGTGACCTACCTTGGCCATGTGGTGGGTTAGGGTACTGCACGTCCCAAGGAAGCTAACGTGGAGACCATCACCGCCTTTCCCCAGCCAACTGACCGCAAATCCATCATGCGTTTTTAGGGATATGCGGATTCTACCGCAGATTCTGTCCGAACTTTGCAGCCATATCAGCGCCCCTCTCAGATCTTACAAGCCCTAAAATTAAGTTTGTCTGGACTCCCACCTGTACTGCTGCCTTTGACCAACTGAAGTGCCTCCTTTCATCCTACCCGGTACTTCATGCTCCTGATTCCGCATTGCCTTACCATCTTCAGGTTGATGCGAGTGATAGAGGAGTCGGGGCAGTACTTTTGCATCCAGATAAGACAACGGGCGTCCTACATCCTGTCTCGTACTTCTCCACCAAACTGAAGAGACACCAGAGGAGTTATTCCACAGTGGAGAAGGAGTGCTTGGCGATGGTATCAGCGGTGAAGAAGTTCGAATGTTATCTCCCTCAGCACTATCCACCAATCATCATCTATACTGACCACAACCCTCTTACTTTTCTGCACAAGATGAAGAACAACAACCAACGACTTCTCCGGTGGGCTCTAAAGTTACAGGAGTACCATCTCATTGTTCGCCATATTCGTGGGGTAGACAATCGGATTGCAGACGCCTTGTCAAGAGATCTTCCACCTACAGCAGAGCCTATTCCTCCTCTCGCTACCAAGTCCTCTTCGCTCCCCTTCGAGGACTTTAAAGGGGGAGGTGTCACGGACCTATAGGCTCTGACTGTACGGGTTCACTTCCACCCTTCAAACGCATCAACCAGTCTGAGATCGGGGTCGGGGCTTCAAGCATCCAAACCAACAGAGGCCCGAAACTTCGCATCCCAATATCCTTCTTACTTCTATCCCTCTCATTTTGATCGAGCAGAGTTTCGAAGTCTCACTCAATAAATATGTAATTCAAATTAAAGTTCAATGCTATCTCTGCTCATGAACACCAGGGGGTGGAAGTTTCTTTTCTGGTCACATTAAATCTACCGTAGTCAATGACGGGGCGGGAATAATGAGTGGGGTCAGTGTTATCTTAGACTTTCTCGGTGCAACGTTCTCGGGAATATCGCTTCCAGAGAGCGTTGTTTTAAAACTCCAGGAACTACCCCCCTTCGGTTTGACTACGGGAGATATCGTGACTATAACTTATATTTTAATTTTGATTTTCTTTTTGTTTTCATTTTGTATAAATTAAATATTTTGCATTAATATTAATTACCATTGTATTTGTTTTATTTTGTTTTATAACTTTAAATTATAATTTTATAATTCATAATAATGTTGTTATATTACTTAAATTTGATTTTATTATATTAACAAAACTTGTGTATTCTTTTCTTATCCATATATATTTATACCCTAATGATTAAATGAAGTGAGGAAGATTAACCCTATATAATATCCAGAAGACTACTTTGAAGTCTGATTAAAATATGAGAACAACTCTTAAATTAAAATATCATCTTAATTAATAAATATTAAAATACGAGAACAACTCTTAAATTAAAATATCATCTTAGTAATAAATATTAAAATACGAGAACAACTCTTAAATTAAAATATCATCTTAAAATACGAGAACAACTCTTAAATTAAAATATCATCTTCGTAATAAATATTAAAATACGAGAACTACTCTTAAAGAGACTTTACCTTAATACAAGTACTAAATTAATAAAAGTACTTCTCCATACTGAACACCCTTAAACTAAAGTTCAGTCTTTGTGTTCAACCTAAAGGTCACCCTCTAGACTCCTTCTGGGCCAAATCTCTAACTAAGCTAGTTCCACTAGTCTCTCCAAACTTTGGGTTGTAACATACTTTAGAAGTTAGATAGTCAAAGAATTTTGGATAGTCAGTAGAATTAGGGGAGATATAACCAGCACAGAAATATTAAGTTTGAGAGTATGTATGTATCTATCTTTATATAACTATATCTCCATCTCTATTGTTGATTAATTACATGTATATTTTTCTTTCCACAGGTAAGTCTTGTGAAGGTGAATATTGACAAATGGTGTAATAGTCATAGTTAAAAAGGTCAGTAACAAGGTCAAATATAATTAAAATATTATATTTAGTAGGGAGGAAAATTATCAGAAATATGGAAATGGGAAATGAAAAACCATGAATTAAAGGAGGTAAGTTTCAATAATACACCTGCGGGGTTATGAGTGATTACTAAGAGTCCAGTCTTTCAGAATAAATGATTTCTACCTTATGGAATAAATTACCTACAAGTGCTGTGGAGTGCCATACAGTTCAGATATATAAATGTTGCATTGATAAATACCTCGCCATGAATCCCAAACTGACTGCATTTGTGCCTGAGTAATGTGACCGTTTCAGTATCATACATTGTACTGTAATTTTGTTTTCTGACCACAACCTTTCTGGAGCTGAAGCCCTGCAGTTGATGGATGTGGCAGTCATATTTATTCAAGCAGCCTAGTAAAGACAATTATATCTGCTGTTGCTTGTCTTCCTTTTAATTCCTTCTCTCTCTTCAAACTCCTCCTTTCCTGCCTTCTCTTCTTTCTTCTATCTCTTCCTCCACCCTCTCTCCCTCTCTTCCTCCCCCCTCTCCCTCCCCCCTGGAGAAAATACCGACCCCCCCTCCCCCACTGGCTGGAGAGCAGGTATAATCTTCCTTTACCTGGTTTAATGAAGTTGACAGCAGGGGGAGAGAGAGTGTGTGTGTGAGCGTGAGTGAGTGATTGAGATTGCCTGTGTGTGTGTGTGTGTGAACAATATTGGACATGAAGTACAGAAAGGGTTTTAAGGGAAGGCCATGTACGGAGCCCGGTGCTGGTGCGGTGCAGAGGTGCCTTGTCGATCTGCGCATGTTCGACGACTTTGATTTTCTTTCCTTCAACTTGTCCTTTCAAAACAACACCAGTATGCCGTCTCGTAGCGCAGAGGTAACGGGTTAGGGCTCACACCCAAGATGTCTACAATATGTTTGTTCTTGTATTTTTATTATAGAAAATTAAGTTAGGTTAGGTTAGGTTAGGTTAGCTAGGCTAGTCTATTATAAATAATACAATGCAATCTGAAGATAACAAAGTCGTCGCGCATGTGCAAATCCACACGGCACCGCTGCACCGCACCAGCACCGGGCTCCGTGCATGGCCTCCAGGTTTTGAGAAGGAGCCAAGAAGAAGAAGAAGAAGAAGAAGAAGACTAAGAAGAAGAAGAAGAAGGAGAGAGATAGAGAGAGAGAGTGAGAGTGAGATAGAGAGGGTGGTGATTAGGTAGTGTAATACAGGCATAGTCATAGGGCCTTACTATGAGGTAATCCGTTGCTCCATAGCTGACCATAATTTAATTACCCTCACGATAGATTTATGTAAACCAAAACGACAACCAACTATTAAAACATATCGCCAAAAACTACTCTCAGGATATATTGTGTGACTTACTATTGAGATAAAAAGACAATCTATATACAATCTTTGCAACTGACAATATTGATATTCATAATATTTGTTTAATAAATGTCTGGATTTATGTGAACCTATAGTAACCAAGGAGGTAAGGAGGCCCATTGCCCCATGGCTCACTGAGGGTTTACAAAGTCTAATGCAGGAAAGGAATAAAGTACAAAATAGACTCAAGAATAATAGATATAATGTAAGATTACATGAGAAATATAAAACCTTAACACAAACAAGTAAAAGTGCAATTTCACACAGCTACATTAGAGTATTATAACAAACAGTTAGAAGAGAGAGAGGTAATACTAAAGCCACTTGGAAAACTCTGAGAAAATTAGTCCCAAATACTAAAATGACGAGTAATTACTTACATATGAATGTTGACGGAAATAATTAAATTAAAGGTGACAAATCTCAGCAGTATCTTGGAAATATTAGTGACAGGCCACGACTGGAAGATACGGAATTACGTGATAATATAAATAAAATAAATATATTTCGACCGGAACCCACAGATATTGATACCATTATTCTTGTAGTACAACACTTACAATATACTATTTCGTTCGGTTCTGATGGTATTCGGTTACGTTTCCTAAGAGACTCTCTTCCAGTAATCATCACGTATTTAACTTGCATTATAAATAATTCAATTGTAACGGGAGTTCTTCCCGAATCATGGAAACATTCTGTTGTTGTCCTTATCTTTAAGTATGGTGCCATGCACGAAGCTAGTAATAACCGTCCAATAGCTTTGTTTCCTATTCCTCCATAGCTTGACCGTTCAACCGCACCTCACACTCTGCTCTCTTGACACTATCAATTACATTATACGCAAATATGTATAAAAGAAAAGTCTCTTTAGACTAGCTATGTGACCTATCGAAGGCATTTGACAGTGTGTGACATGATATACTAATTAATAAATGTATTATGTAAAACAAAAATGGCCCTCTAATATCAAGAGTTATATAGAGCAGAAATACAATCTGTTCGCATTGGAAATCATATTTCTGAAAACTCAAAATCTCATAAGAAATTCCACAGGGATCTGTACTTGGTCCAGTATTATATATAATTTATGTAACTTATCTTTCACACTACATTCCAGATTGTCAAATGATACAGTATGCTGATGATACTCAATGTATTCACACCGGTGGCATTGAACATATTCAAAATTCTATTCACAGATTCGAAACAAATTGAATTTGTGTAAACATGTATTTGCATATGAATGGTCGAATCATCTATATTTGTATTAATTTCACCATAACACCAAACACCTCCATTGAAATTAATGAAAGCATATATGTGAAGATCCACCGGGATTCGAACCTGGGTTATCACACATATTTTTAGACACTCTAACCATTACACCACCAGGACGGTTATATATGTTAAACACTAAAAAGACTCTATGTATGTTTATTGATACCAAAGGACTCATGTCACGCATACCCTGTGTCACTTACATACAGGTTGACGGCACACTCATTATGGCAAGTAACTCTAGAAAGAATCTGGGTATAAATTTTGATAATTATATGCAGTTTGACAGACATAAGTGAAATGAGCAAGAGGATTGTAGGTATGTCAATGTTCATTAATTTCAGTAATGATAGTCTAAGCAAGTGCTCGAAGATTACAGTTATACAATCACTGGTCTTGAGCATAATAAACTATGGCTTAATAATAATATTATGTGGTACAACACATTACACATAGTTATACAATGCTTGCAGAATCTACAAAATTTCGCCGTAAGGGTGGCACTAGGAGGTACTAAATATGACTATGTAACACCACATTGGAATGAACTGGAATGGCTTGATAAACAAAATAAATACAAGTTTATTATGGGATTAACAGTTTATCGTATAATCAATCAAATACTACCTAACTGACTATTTCAGCTGCCTACTGTAAGTGATATATGCACTGTTAATACCGGACAGCAACTACAACTGTGTTTTCTAAAATGTAATACATGTTTAGGCACTAGATATCTTAAGGTGGTTGGGCATAACTTTTGGAATGGTCTTCCATATCCTCCTTTAGCAAGCAACTGAAAATATACCTTTTAAATAATCCATTTAAATCATACATAAAACTCAGATGTATACACTTTTCTATATCTATATATGTTTTATTAATTTTTAACTTGACAATATATTATATATTTCAATGTGAGCCATCGTGCATTATGAAGAGAACAACCGTCTTATATATGGAAATAAAAATTCAGATTTTGACTCTCTCTCTCTCTCTCTCTCTCTCTCTCTCTATGTATATATATATATATATATATATATATATATACATATATATATATATATATGTTAGTAAAGCCAGGTAATACATTTTCTTTAATACATACGAGGTTGAAAGAAATGGCAATTTCTTCGTTGGAAATTGTATTATTCAAAGTTTCCAGGTCTCTGATTAGTTTTCGCTGGGTGGCAGGAAGTAGATGAATGAGATGAGCAAAATTCATGGTGGTACAGAGTTACATTAATGTACATGATGATACAGGATATACGACGCGTTTCACTGGACAACCAGCATTATCAAGTAAGGATAGAATGATATAAAAGAAAAAAGAAAAAAATTAAGGTAGGGGGGGGGGGGGAGAGAGGCACCTCAGAGTGGGTGGAGGGAAAAGAAAGTAGGAAAGATGAAATACAGTGGAAGAGAAAAGTTAGTGGGCCGTCCACCTTGCTGTTGTTGAGGGATGTTTATTACTTTATTTTGTTTGTCTAGTCATTTTTTTTAAACTTTTATTCATGCTTTATTGTTGTACTTTAGTTACTAAAGTGCTGACAAGAATGATTTTAACTTAGGGATGTCTATATCTGATCTTTTGAGTCTTGCTTCCAGTTTCTTTTTTCCTTCATCTGTGAGAGTCCGTTCCAAGTTGTCTTGATTTATATGAGAATATGCTTTTCTCATAACGTCGGGATCTTGTTAAAAAACGTCACAGATGAATCCAATGCTGCCCAGTGTTAATTCTGATAACTCGATGGTGTCTTCTCCCGGTTCCTTCTCCTTGGCGATTTTTGGTGGTGTCTCTGGGTTTGTCGGGAGGGGAAGGAGTGGTCTTGGGGATCTGTTTCTGGGCGATTTTGGCTTGGTGTTGGGGGAAGTTGGTGGTGATGCTCTGGCTTTCTCGGGTTCCATTTCTGTCTCATCCACTTCTTGTGATATGAAAGGAACAGAAGTATATAGGAAAGGTGAAGCAAGTAATAATTTTGATCACTCCTATGCTTCGAATACTAGAGTTGGTACAGAGGAAGTAGTAGGGGGTGAGGAAGTGAATTTTAGTAGGAGATGAAGGCGTCGGGGCTTGACCCAACTTGCGTGAGCTGGTTTTTGTTGGAGAGACAGTTTGAGGATACTTTTCGAGAGGGGACAGGACGGACAACACATAGGGAACGGAAGTATATAGGAAAGGTGAAGCAAGTAATCAAATTTACCCTAGTGATACGACCTACGCCAAGGCCGATTTTACACTCCAGGTACCCAGTTTAACGTATGGGTGGGACGAGGCGAACACGACAGAAGGCCTGCCCAATGGCCACTGAGCAATCCTGGTGGCTAACCAAGTTCTCAGTCTCGTGTGTTGATTGGTTGTAGGAAGCCACCAATCAGGCCCCTGAATTCATTTTAGCCACCATGAATCCAGGTACTCATTTTCGTCTGAGTGAGACGGAACTGACAGGGAATGGAGTTTGTTCAACACTCCTGGGCTACTTGAACCCTGGTGGCAAGCCAGGGAAATTTCACCCACCCCTAGGGCAACATCTGGTCAATGTCGGTACCGGGTGCAATCACCCAACCAGCTACTGCCTTTGCTGGAGCAGGACATGCCAAACCCACCCAGCAACTGCTGTGCTGGCGCGGTCACCCATCCAACTACTGACCAGTCCCAACGTTGCTTAACCTTCTGATCTATTATCAGGGTTGCAAGCGTGTAGGCAGGGTTGCCCCTATATGAAAGGTAAACAGGAAGGGTATATATAGAGGATGGAGGATCAGAGGAGGCGAAAATCAGGGGGCAAAAGTCTGCTATTGGTGGAGGGGTATTCTAGGAGTGAGAAAGAGAGAACCGCTTCACGCATGCGCACTGGATGCGGGAAGGATACCGACCTGGATACCGACCACCACCTTCCCGCATCCAGTGCGCATGCGTGAAGCGGTTCTCTCTTTCTCACTCCTAGAATACCCCTCTACCAATAGCAGACTTTTGCCCCCTGATTTTCTCGTCCTCTTATCCTCCACCCTCATTATATACCGTTCCTGTTTACCTTTTATATCATTCTATCCTTACTTGATAATGCTGGTTATCCAGTGAAACGCGTCGTATATCCTGTATCATCATGTACATTAATGTAACTCTGTACCACCATGAATTTTGCTCATCTCATTCATCTACTTCCTGCCACCCAGCGAAAACTCATCAGAGACCTGGAAACTTTGAATAATAAAATTTCCAACGCAGAAATTGCCATTTCTTTCAACTTCGTATGTTTAATATATATATATATATATATATATATATATATATATATATATATATATATATAATTATACAGTATATGTATATATATATATATATATATATATATATACAGTATAATATATATACATTATACAGTATATATATATATATATATATATATATATATATATATATATATATATATATATATATATATTGTTATCTCTTATGTACTGATGTCGTCTTTTGAATTTTATCTTAGCTATAATTAGACGATTTTGTACATTTTAAGAAGGATCTATGGTAGTACAAAAAGGTAGTGAGATTGTACAAAGTCTTTAAATTGCTGGAAGCCCTTCATTACACTGAATACAATTCTTTAATATTTTACAAAATAAAGTGAAAAGGACGGCACTTGTACCGAATGGGTTAATACTGTCAATATATACTCATGTGATGAAAATAAATTCCTAACATAAACATGAAAGTGACCCCCTTTAGAACAAACATAATAATGTAAAGGTCTATACAATAATTGGGCATATTTATTTACCTTAATATCCTTGTGGTGGGAGGAGGGGTTTGGGCAGACCGGGGTGGAGGGGTGGCGGTGGGGGGGGGGGGGGGAGTGATAGTGAGCCTATAATTTAGAGCAATTTATTTCAGTTTGTCCCCTAGGCTAACATAAATATCTTTTCAGACTTCCTTCTATCTATAAAAGGCCCATTCAGACCCCCTTCTAGGTAAACTTGTACAGTTTTCGACAGTCCCAGCCGAAAGCCGATTTCTCAAGGTCACAGGCTCGCTACAGCTCGCCCACAAACAAATCTGCACCTTAGTGGGGTGAAGCGTCTTAATATCTCCAAACTAATGGAACTAAAGATAGTCGGTCCAAAAAGACCTCCCACAGACTAAATAGGGTTAAACTGTTGGTGTGACCGTGATAATACTTGACCGTGGTAATACATGACCTTGGTAAAAACATGACCTTGGTAATACATGACCGTGGTAATTCATGACCGTGGTAATACATGACCGTGGTAATACATGACCGTGGTAAAACATGACCGTGGTAATACATGACCGTGGTAATACATGACCGAGGTAATACATGACCGTGGTAAAACATGACCGTGGTAATACATGACCGTGGTAAAACATGACCGTGATAATACATGACCGTGGAAATACAAGACCGTGATAATACATGACCGTGGTAAAACATGACCGTGATAATTAATGACCGTGGTAAAACATGACCGTAGTAATACATGACCGTGGTAATACATGACTGTGGTAAAACATGACCGTGGTAATACATGACCGTGGTAATACATGACCGTGGTAAAACATGACCATGGTAATACATGACCGTGGTAATACATGACCGTGGTAATACATGACCGTGGTAAAACATGACCGTGGTAATACATGACCGTGGTAAAACATGACCATGATTATACATGACCGTGGTAAAACATGACCGTGGTAATACATGACCATGGTAAAACATGACCGTGGTAATGACCGTGGTAATACATGACCGTGGTAAAACATGACCGTGGTATAACATGACAGTGGTAAAACATGACCGTGGTAATACATGACCGTGGTAATACATGCCTGTGGTAAAACATGACTGTGGTAAAACATGACCGTGGTAAAACATGACCGTGGTAAAACATGACCGTGGTAATACATGACCGTGGTAAAACATGGCAGTGGTAAAACATGACCGTGGTAAAACATGACCGTGGTAATACATGACCGTGGTAATACATGACCGTGGTAAAACATAACCGTGGTAATACATGACCATGGTAATACATGACCGTGGTAAAACATGACCATGGTAAAACATGACCGTGGTAATACATGACCGTGGTAGTACATGACCGTGGTAATACATGACCGTGGTAAAACATGACCGTGGTAATACATGACCGTGGTAATACATGACCGACATCCACTGCTCTTGATAGTATTTCTTTCATGACTCCATCCATATATACAGTAAACAACCACGGGGACATCACACACCCCTGTTTCAAACCAACATTCAGGTCAAAGAACTCGCTCTGCTCACTCTCCACACGTACTGCCGCCTTTGCACCCTCATACATGCTCTTCACTGCTTTCAGCAACTTGCCCTCTACTCCGTATATTCTTAGTACTTTCCACAAACCTTCTCTATCCACTCTGTCATAGGCCTTCTCCAAGTCCATAAAGGCAACATACACCTTTTTGTTTCTTGGTGTGACCGTGGTAATACATGACCGTGGTAATACATGACCTTGGTAAAAACATGACCTTGGTAATACATGACCGTGGTAATTCATGACCGTGGTAATACATTTCTCCACAACACAATTCAGGGTAAAAATCTGATCTACACATCCTCTTCCCTTCCGAAAACCTCCCTGCTCGTCGCCTATCCATTTCTCCGTTCTCACTCTCACTCTCTCAATCACTACCCTACTGTATACCTTCCCTACTACGCTAAGAAGACATATTCCTCGGTGGTTACCACACACTCCTCTTTCCCCTTTGCCCTTATATAGGGGGACTATTATGCCAGTCTTCCAGTCATCGGGTGCACTCCCCTTCTCCCATGCTAGTTTGCACATTTTCCATACCCATTCTAAAACTATCTCACCACCATACCTCAACATTTCCCCACACACTCAATCTGTTCCTGGTGCTTTCCCCAACTTCACTCTTTTCATGGCTTCCCACACTTCTGACCTCCTGATCCCCACCTCCTCCTCCACTACTTCTCTTCTTCTCCCTCCCATACCATATCCAGCTATGTTTTCTGGCTCTTCATTCCTTTCATTTAGCATGTGGTGGAGTGGTCTTGCCACTGGCCTGGTAATCCAAAGGTCCCGGGTTCAAATCCCGATGTATCAATGGGAAGATATTATTGGGATGGAATTTGTGCTGTACCTGGTATCAGTGCATTACCACAAGCCCACCGAAACGTCAATAAAATACCCTCATTGTTCCCTGATTAAATAGCATTGTATGAATATTCCTATATTCAAAATATGCTATAGGGGTGCGATGCCTGGTGAGTTATCTGCTCAACAGGTGGCGTTGTGTGTGTGTAAGTGTGAGAGTCCGAGTGTAGGGGGTGAGACAATGAAGCACGGGAACGAGGTGGCTTCAGAGATGGGGTCATTTCGGGCCATGAGTGAGCACCGTGCCTCATGTGAAGGCAAGATGGCAGGTGCTCGTTGTACTCTACGTGCTTCACATGTCTCACTCCCTAGACTGGAACAAGACCTCACGGGCTTCACTGTTCATTGTAAAGCGGTGAATGTTAAGGCTCTCAGCCTATGCCCGAGAGGAAGTAAGTTGGAATATAGAAAAAAACAAAAAAACAAAAAAAAAACTCACTGAAGTACTCCCTCCATCTTTCGACTCTCTCTTGCTTCTCGGCTAGCATTCTCCCATTCTTATCTTTCACACCCTTACTGTTTCCCTTGCTACCTTCCCTAACTTTCTTGACTTCTTTCCAGAACAGTTTCTTACTCTCCCTCCATTTTACACTCAGATTCCTTCCAAATTCCTCATCTACTCTTCTCTTACTTTCCTTCAATACTCTTTTCACCACCCTCTTACTCTCCACGTACCTCGCTCGTTTCTGTCTCTCGGAATCTTCATTCCCTCTACTACCCAACCACTCTCTATATGCTTTCTTCTTTTCTTCCACAGCTATTCTTACCTCTTCTGTCCACCATGCTGTACCTTTCACTCCCCTCCCTCTTCTCCTCACTCCACACACCTCCTCACATGCTGCACAGATCTCAACCTTCAACACCTTGCTCATCTCCTCCACTTCCTCCATAACTTCCAGGTCGAACCCACCTAGTCGTCTTTCCACTGCTCTCCTGTACTCCTCCCTGACTTCCTCCTCCTGCAACCTCTCCACCCTCCTCACCATTCCACCCTCCTCTCGCCTCCCTCCAGCTCTCCTCACCCACTTAATTTGTATCCTAACCTTAGCTACCACTACATAATGATCAGACAGACCCCCTCCAATACCCCTATACACCCTAGCATCCATCACAGATTTCTTCATTCGTTCATCCACACATGCATAATCAATCAATGACTTTCGTTCCACCACTGTCTTATCCTTCATCGTCAACATCCGTTTCCACGTGTACCTGTGGATCATTCTGTGTCGGAAGAAGGTGTTGGCTATCCACAGCCTCCTCCCCACACATACGTGCACTACCATTCCCATTCACCTCTGATGGTACCCCCCACCCTCCCACCACTCCCTCAACTTTCTTATCACCCACCTTACCATTCATATCCCCAATCAGAAATATTCTTTCGTTCTTGTCAAACTTCTCCAGACATGCCTCCACATTCATCCAGAACTCCTCTTTCTTTCTTTCAAGTATATCCTCTGTCGGGGCATACACGCATACAATCACCCACGTTTGTATTCCTACTTTCATTCTCACCCACACAATCCTTGAACCCACAGACCCATACTCTCTTACACATTCCTTCCATTTGCTACTTACAAACAAACACGCACCTTCTCTCGCTGTTCCTTCACTCACTCCAGCACACACACCCATTCCACACTCCCACTCTCTCACATCTGAACCTTTCCATTTGGCCTCTGTCATTCCACATACATACAGCCTGGCATTTACTAACACTTACAGAACCTCTCTCTCTTTTGTGCCATCATTCATACCACTAACATTCCACGTAGCCATTCTCAGAATGTCCAAAGGCGTGTCCTTAGTCGGTCGTGGTTCGTCAACGTTGGTTCCGTCCGCATCCGAGGCTGTTCGTTCGTTTTTCTGTGCTTAGATATTTTTTCCGGGTGGGGGTCGCAAGCCCACCGACCCAACCTCTTTAGTCGCCTCTTATGACACGCAGAAGGCACGTGGGGCATATTCTATTCCCTAACCCCCAGGGTCCTAGGTAATACATGACCTAGGTAATACATGACCTAGGTAATACATGACCTAGGTAATACATGACCGTGGTAAAACATGACCGTGGTAATACATGACCGTGGTAAAACATGACCGTGGTAATACATGACCGTGGTAATACATGACGGTGGTAAAACATGACGGTGGTAATACATGACCGTGGTAAAACATGACCGTGGTAATACATGACAGTGGTAATACATGACCGTGATAATACATGACCGTGGTAAAACATGACCGTGGTAATACATGACCGTGGTAATACATGACCGTGGTAAAACATGACCGTGGAAAAACATGACCGTGGTAAAACATGACCGTGGTAAAACATGACCGTGTCAATACATGACCGTGGTAAAACATGACCGTGGTAATACATGACCATAGTAAAACATGACCATGATAATACATGACTGTGGTAAAACATGACCGTGGTAATACATGACCGTGGTAAAACATGGCCGTGGTAATACATGACCGTGGTAAAACATGACCGTGGTAATGACCGTGGTAATACATGACCATGGTAATACATGACCGTGGTAAAACATGACCGTGGTAAAACATGACCGTGGTAAAACATGACCGTGGTAATACATGACTGTGGTAATACATGACCGTGGTAAAACATGACCGTGGTAAAACATTACCTTGGTAATACATGACCGTGTTAATACATGACCGTGGTAAAACATGACCGTGGTTAAACATGACCGTGGTAATACATGACCGTGGTAAAACATGACCGTGGTAAAACATGACCGTGGTAAAACATGACCGTGGGAATACATGACCGTGGTAATACATGACCGTATTAACCCTTATTTAGCGGCGAGCAACATAAGTCGAGTTAAATAAAGCTGGACTATGTGGCGGCGCTCGACATAACTCGAGTGGCAATTTCAGCACGTAATGTGGCTGAGAGAGAGAGACAAGTGGTGGCAGGAGACTAGCGAGCGTATGACTGCTCCAGACCACCGCGGCGAACCTACTGACACAAATCTCAGCTCCCTCCTCCCTCTCTCACTCGCTACATACTCAATTATGTACTGAAAGTACCGAATTACCTGCTTTTTGCACTCGCGTTGCACGGTTATTGCAAGAAAACTATCCATCATACAAGGATCGTTATGGTGTCATTCGAAAACTCTGTTTATGCCCTTTCAGGGATAGGTACTTGTTTTACGTTCTGGGTCTTATTTAGGCATGAAAATGATCACGTAAACAGCCCTATTTTGGCTAAAAACACCCCGCTGTGCGGTACACATAAATAAACCGCATAGGCCGCTCGTAAGGTGTTAAAACATGACCGTGGTAATACATGACCGTGGTAATACATGACCGTGGTAATACATGACCGTGGTAAAACATGACCGTGGTAATACATGACCGTGGTAATACATGACCGTGGTAAAACATGACCGTGGTAATACATGACCGTGGCAATACATGACCGGGGTAAAACATGACCTAGGTAATACATGACCGTGGTAATACATGACCTAGGTAATACATGACCGTGGTAATTCATGACCGTGGTAAAACATGACCGTGGTAATACACACCCCGTGGCGTAACTGATAGCGCGTCTGGCTCACAACCAGAAGGTCCCGGGTTCGAGACCCGGGCGGGGAAGAGACATTTGGGCAAGTCTCCTAACGGTGTAGCCTCTGTTCACCTAGCAGTATAAATAGGAACCTGGTATAAGTAGACGAAGATGTGACGTCCCATTTGGGGTTGGTGATCGGTTACAAGGTGAGATGGGTATCGTACTGGTCAACCTAAGCTACTGGTCAACCTAAGCCTTCGGGTGAGACTGGTACCGTAGTGAGAATGGTACCGTACAGATTAACCCTAAGCCTTCGTTTCCAGATGTCGCCAATTGGCTAAAATACAGAATACACACACATCCACAGCCATTCCAACGATACATAAACACTTAACATGCATTTCACACAATACATTCCCAGTTAATTAAGGAGGCGCGATAATAATTACCTTACCTCGCATTGCTTGGATTCCCCTTGACGAACAAGCAAGTGAATACAAGACCGTGGTAAAACATGACCGTGGTAATACATGACCGTGGTAAAACATGACCGTGGTAAAACATGACCGTGGTAATACATGCCCGTAGTAATAGGTAGCTCGTAGGTAGTAGGGGTAGGCAGCCCCGCCCAGGGAAGTACTACCGCCAAGGTTTCGGGAGACTCAGGGAATAGCCTGAATTCCATTTTCTCTCCCAGGCCTTGGTAGCTGGATACATATCTTTCTGCCTCACACATCAAGGGTATCAGGAAAACCCTCTTTATATAACATACACATCCAACTTCACGACATTGCCCTACATCGCTATCCACTATCCATAAAATACTACTCTTCCCACTACATATCATACATGTAACACCATACACTTACCTTATAAATATGGCAGTACAATTGTTAAGAGCAAACCTGGTGGTCCCTCGGATATCCACCCCCGGCAGGGTTGGGTTATTGACACAGGGCCCTCCCGGTCGTCATCATGCGACTGTGTCAAGAGCATTGCAACGTCCCAAAGCTGCTTGTCAGTACAGCTATTTCTTTAGTAATATAAGGGGACTTCACTCTAACATCAATTCTGTACACCAATTTCTTCAAGCAGAACCCCTACTCTCCTTTTTTTGACAGAGACTCAAGTAACATCCACATCTGACACATCTAGATTTAATTTTCCAGGTTATCAACTGCTCCAAAATTTCAGACCTAAAGGTGGTGTATGTTGCTTCGCAAAATCTGAAATTGCCCTGGAGGAGGTTACTAGTTTCAATTGTCCCTATTTTGATTATTCTATATACAAATTAATTTCTGCTGGTAAATTTAAATACATATGTTGCATCTACCGTTCCCCAAATACTCCTCCAGAGCAAAGTCTTTTTGATTCTCTGTCCTCACAACTCAGTGTCCTCAACTTAAATGCTTCTTCTGAAATCACTGTGTTGGGTGATTTTAATGTCCATAATGTTGAATGGCTCACTCATTCAGCCAGGACTGATGATGCTGGTCTTGAATGTGAGCTATTTGCAGACTCATTTAATCTCATTCAACTAGTCAACCAACCCACCCGTGTACCAGATAATCCTAATCATAATTCCCACCTACTGGACTTATTTTTAACAACCAATTCAGAAAATTATGATGTTACAGTGAGGTCCCCACTTGGATCTTCTGATCACTGTCTGATACAGGCCACCTGTCTATCACCTACCACACCTTCCCACTCTGAACCTGTTTTGGTGACTAAATGGCATTACGATAGGGCAGACTGGGAGGGTCTTCAAGGTTTCTTTATTGATATTCCCTGGACCTCTTTCTTTTCTGATGATGCACACTCCACCTTGAGCCACATACAAGATTTTGTAAAAATTGGAATGGAAACTTTTATTCCTCATCAAAAGTACAGTAAAAGATCTAATTCACCTAAATGGTATGACCATAATTGTGCTAGAGTAACTGAACAAAAAGCAATAGCCTACAATGCATACACAAGATCAAAAACACATGAAGCCTTTAATTACTTTAGAAACATCAGAAATCATGCCAAAACTGTATTAAACCTAACTAAATCAAACTTTCTCCATAAGCAGGCAAATAAACTTCTAAATAATCCAAATGATAACAAAATATTTTGGTCTACTCTTAACTCATTCAAATCCAACTTCACTACTGCTTCATCCATTCCACCATTAAAATCTCCGACTGGCAATCTTGTAAGTGACCCACGAGGTAAAGCTAACCTTCTTGCAGATATATTCTCCACCAACTCAACCTTAGATGAAATAAATCAAGATGTCCCTGTACTTAATTTTAATTCACCTGAAATTCCCTCACTTAAGATCCACACCGGACATGTCAAAACTATTTTGCAGAATCTCTCAGTAGATAAGGCTCCTGGTCCAGATGAAATTCCTCCAATAGTACTTAAGAATTGCTCCTTGGTGCTCGCTCCTGTATTGGCAACATTTTTCCGTCTGTGTACTCATACCTCATGCTTCCCAGTACCCTGGAAAGAAGCAAACATCCATCCAGTTCCTAAAAAAAGGTGCCTCTTCAGATCCATCAAACTACAGACCAATAGCTATAACTTCCACTCTTGGCAAAGTTTTTGAAATTATATTAAATAATCACATAATTAAGCATCTGGAGAATAATAAATTAATCAGTGATAGGCAATATGGTTTTAGACGATGTCGATCAACTGCAGACATTCTTTGCCTTCTTACGCATCAAATCAACCAAGCTACAGACCAACATGGTGAAACACATACAATAGCACTGGATATATCAAAGGCATTTGATAGAGTCTGGCATCAATCCTTATTGTCGAAGATGTCACACTACGGCCTTGCATCATTAGTTCCACTAATTTCTTCTTATCTTCATAACAGAAAAATACGTGTAATGGTAGATGGCCTTTATTCTCAATTTCACTCAATAAATGCTGGTGTTCCCCAGGGATCAGTTTTGGCCCCAACTCTGTTCCTCATTCATATCAATGATCTCATGTCTACCACTCATAATCCAATACATTCCTACGCAGATGACTCAACACTCCACAGTTCCAATTACCAATTCTTTCACCCAACCCGATCTTATAAATTCAAAAATAAACACTGCAATTTCTCTGAACCGGGACCTTTCTAGAATTAATGAATGGGGACAAGAGAATCTAGTTTCCTTTAATGCACAGAAAACCAAGTACATTCAATTTTCTAACCGACAGAATCTCACTGACTCCCATATATTTTTTAATGATGTAAATATTCCCACTTCCCCTAGTATTGACATTCTCGGTGTAACATTAACTACTAACTTGAGCTGGACACATTATGTTAGAAGCATTGCTAAGAATGCCTCTAAAAAACTGGGACTCCTGTACAGAGTTCGAGAATTCTTCACTGACGAGCAGTTGGCCGTAATATATAAAGTCATGTGCGCTCTCAGATGGATTACTGTTCACCTCTGTGGGGTGGAAGTGGAGTGGTTGCATTGAGGCAGTTGGACAAAATTCAAAATAAAGCTATTAGATTAATCAATAACCCTGCAATCACACAGGACCTTCCTACATTAGCCATACGAAGAAACGTTGCATCCCTTGCATTATTCTACAGATATTTTCACAGCAATTGTTCCGAGGAACTTGCTTCAATTGTGCCGCCTCTCCACATCTTTCCCCGTAGAACTAGGGCAGCTGAGAGCGCCCATGAATTTACACTTTCTCCTCCACAATGCAGAACTTCTGCTTATCAGAATTCATTTATCCCCAGAGCTACTACTCTTTGGAATTCACTTCCCTCGAATTGCTTTCCACAAACTTACAATCAACAAATGTTTAAATCCAGTTGTTACAAACATTTTATGAATGGAGGATGCCTTTAGGCACATGGACCTTTTTGTTTTATCTGTGTTTTTCCTTCCTCCGTTCATTGTCTCTTAAAAAAAAAAAAAAAAAAAAAAAAAAACATGACCGTGGTAATACATGACCATGGTAAAAAATTACCGTGGTAGTACATGACCGTGAAAAAACATGACCGTGGTAAAAAATGACCGTGGTAAAACATTACCGCGGTAAAGCATGACCGTGGTAATACATGACCGTGGTAAAACATGACCGTGGTAAAACATGACCGTGGTAAAACATGACCATGGTAAAACATGACCGTGGTAAAACATGACCGTGGTAAAACATGACCGTGGTAATACATGACCGTGGAAATACATGACCGTGGTAAAACATGACCGTGGTAAAACCTGACCGTGGTAATAGATGACCGTGGTAAAACATGACCGTGGTAAATCATGACCGTGGTAAAACATGACCGAGGTAAAACATGACCGTGGTAATACATGACCGTGGTAATACATGACCGTGGTACAACATGACCGTGGTACAACATGACCTTGGTAAAACAATGTCAGGGTCTCACCTGTACAATCTCAAGGGTCTCACCTGTACAATCTCAAAATTTGCGGACGATACAAAAATTGCAAATAGCGTACTCTCAAAAGAACAAGTTGACGATATGCAACACAATCTAGATAAATTGTCATGTTGGGCCCAAATTTGGCAAATGAGTTTCAATGCGGATAAATGTAAAGTACTACATATCGGCAATTACCACGGTAATTTTTTACCATGGTCATGTATTACCACGGTCATGTATTACTACGGGCATGTATTACCTGGTGATGGGCTGGTCTATCAGAATGAGAGTTGAGCGTTCTCTGCCATACCCATAGCTTACTCTGACTGTTCCTTTTACTTATATATTTTCTAGATCTCAAGTGACGGCGTCTTTTCCGTGGATTGACCTCCCTACTGCCAACCCTGGCAGATTGGGAGCCAAAGCGTCACATTTTTCCTTTGCCCCTCAACTTTCCCTTTATAATTGCTGAGGGGCACAGGGCCTTGGGTGGGGCTTTTGTTTCCCGGGCGTTTCTGCACCCTCCTCAGCTCCCCGCCTTTGAGTGGCTTCGGTCACCTGGGCATTATCAGTGGTAAGCTGGGAGGATTCTGTGGGGGCGCTCGGTTATGGCCTTGGCCTTGCTCGGGACCTTGGGGCTGCTCGGCCAGACAGCCTGAGGAACAGCAACAACAACAACAACTACATATCGGATACCTAAATGAGAAAGCAAATATTCGATGAATGGCACTCAGCTTAAGAATGTAAACAGAGAAACCGATCTGGGAGTAACAATATCGAGTAACCTAAAACCGAGTCAACAATGTTCAGAAGTTGTTAAGAAGGCAAACAAAATAATTGGCTTTATAGGCAGGTCATTTGAGCATAAATCCAAAGAAGTTATCCTAACCCTTTACAATTCCTTAGTCCGCCCTCTTCTGGAATACTGCGTTCAATCCTGGTGCCCTTATTACCAAAAAGATATAAACAAGCTAGAACGAGTTCAACGTAGAGTTACCAAAATGATACCTAGCCTAAAGAACAAACCATACGAAGAGCGTCTTAGAGAATTAAATCTATTTCGTTTAACCCAGCGCAGATTAAGAGGCGACTTAATTCAAGTGTTCAAAATCATCAAAGGCATCGACAATATGAACTGTAGTAAGTACTTCACTATCGACCAATCTAATTACACGCGGGTGAAACGGTTGCAAAATTATTGGTAAATCTTTTAACTCGCACGAATCTAAGAATTTCTTCTTCAATCGAGTTGTCAACTTGTGGAATGGGTTTCCCCGAAACATTATAGACTGCATCACCGTTGATTCATTTAAACTCCGCTAGACAAATATCTCGCATCAAACCCGCGACTGACTGCGTTTGTAAATGAATAACTTTATTTTATCCCCCCCTCATTTACTAACCCATCTGTCCCCTACTAACTTCCTAATCCTGCCACGGACATTAGTTCCAGGGCAGTAATTCCCTTTCCAATGTTTCCTTACCCACTCTAAACCACTGTTTGGACACTTGATCCTCAGTGTTTTGGAGGACAAGCAACCTAGAAGGGTCACTAGATATGTTGTTGCTTGATTTCCTTTGTACTCCTTTGTACCATGGTAATAGATGACCGTGGTAAAACATGACCGTGGTAAAACATGACCGCGGTAATACATGACCGCGGTAATACATGACCGCGGTAATACATGACCGTGGTAATACATGACCGTGGTAAAACATGACCGTGGAAAAACATGACCGTGGTAATACATGACCATGATAAAATATGGCCGTGGTAATACATGATCGTGGTAAACCATGACCGTGGTAAAACATGACCGTGGTAATACATGATCGTGGTAAACCATGACCGTGGTAAAACATGACCGTGGTACAACATGACCGTGGTAAAACATGACCGTGGCAATACATATCCGTGGTAAAACATGACCGTGGTAACACATGACCAAGTTAATACATGACCGTGGTAAAAAATGACCGTGGTAAAGCATGATCGTGGTAAAACATGACCGTGGTTAAACATGACCGTGGTAAAACATGACCGTGATAAATCATGACCGTGGTAAAACATGACCGTGGTAAAACATAACCGTGGTAAAACATGACCGTGGTAATACATGACCGTGGTAATACATGACCGTGGTAAAACATGACCGAATTAAAACATGACCGTGGTAATACATGACCGTGGTAATACATGACCGTGGTACAACATGACCGTGGTACAAAATGACCTAGGTAAAACAATGACCATCGTAATTGATGACCGTGGTAAAACATGACCGTGGTAAAACATGACCGTGGTAAAAACATGACCGCGGTAATACATGACCGCAGTAATACATGACCGTTGTAATACATGACCGTGGTAAAACATGACCGTTGTAATACATGACCATGATAAAATATGACCGTGGTAATACATGACCGTGGTAATACATGACCGTGGTAATATATGACCGTGGTAATACATGACCGTGGTAACACATGACCTGGTAATACATGACCGTGGTAAAAAATGACCGTGGTAAAGCATGACCGTGGTAAAGCATGATCGTGGTAAAACATGACCGTGGTTAAACATGACCGTGGTAAAACATGACCGTGATAAAACATGACCGTGGTAAAACATGACCGTGGTAAAGCATGACCGTGGTAAAACATGACCGTGGTAATACATGACTGTGGTAATACATGACTGTGGTAAAACATGACCGTGGTAAAACATGACCGTGGTAAAACATGACCGTGGTAAAACATGACCGTGGTAAAACATGACCGTGGTAAAACATGACCGTGGTAAAGCATGACCGTGGTAATACTTGATCGTGGTAATACATGACCGTGGTAAAACATGACCGTGGTAATACATGACCGTGGTAAAACATGACCGTGGTAAAACATGACCGTGGTAATACATGACCGTGGTAATACATGACCGTGGTAAAACATGACCGTGATAAAACATGACCGTGGTAAAACATGACCGTGGTAAAGCATGACCGTGGTAATACATGATCGTGGTAATACATGACCGTGGTAAAACATGACCGTGGTAAAGCATGACCATAGTAAAACATGACCGTGGTAAAGCATGACCGTGGTAAAACATGACTGTGGTAAAACATGACCGTGGTAATACATGACCGTGGTAAAACATGACCGTGGTAAAACATGACCGTGGTAATACATGACTGTGATAAAATGGTTCGTGTGGCATTAAGAGGATGTCTTTAATTTGTTCCCTAGACCTTAAAATTACACTCCCTATACCCTCTTTCAAGAAGAGTTTGTGCATTTTTCGGTAGAAAAATATCCCCGCTGAAAGCCGGTTCCTCCTAAATTACAGGCGCCCTTTCGCTCGTCAGAAAAAAATCGACACCTAAATGGTACGAAAGGTCTTAAGATTGACAGAAATGGGTTGAAAGTTCTTAAAATTGTCAAACTAATGGGACGAACGTCTTAACATTGCAAAGTAAATGGGGCTCAACATGAGGGTGAAAAGGGTCCAGATTTGTTTTCTCCCACCCTTTGCTTGTCTTGAATCTGTTAAGGGGAGGTGGTAGCTTCTGAACCATTTTCTCCCTCACATTTAGACCCGTTAGTTTTGAAATTTTGAGACGCTCGCTCCATTAATTTGTCGATTTTACGACCTTTCGACACAATTCTAAATCAATATCAAGACTGTTCTTGCTCTCCTTCAAGCTATCCCAAATAAGGGTGACCACTCTTAACCCTCCAACTATCGTCCAATTACTCTCATTTCTTGCATCTCCAAAGTGTTTGACCCTATTCTTACTTTATAATTTCTTAAACAATTCTTTTATCATAATCTACTCTCTGATCGCTAGTTTGGCTTCCTTAGGGGTCACTCTACTAGTGATATTCATTCACATCTTACTAACTCTTGGTCATCCTCCTTTTGGAACTTCAGTGATACCTTTTTTGTTGTGGTAGACGTATCGAAGGCGAAGGCCTTCGATAGAGTCTGGCACAAATTTCTAATTTCCAAACTACCCTCCATCGGTGTCTATCTCTGCATCTGTGCCTTTATCTCTAATTTCCTTTCTGGCAATTCCATACCTGCAATTGTGGATGGCCATTGTTCTCTTCCTCATCTTATCAACTCCGGTGTTTTTCAGGGTACTGTCCTATCTCCAATTATCTTTCTAATATTCATAAATTATCTTCACAACTGTACCTCCAGTCCTATCCTTTCATATACTGCCAACTCTACCTTACACTATTCATTTAGTTTTCCAGAACGCCCCAGCAAGCAATGACTCAAAAACTCATGTGATTAATTAAGTAACACCCCGTTCTTAACATTATTCATCAATTACAAACTCCAATGCTCTTGAATATGGTCCTCCCGGGATTCGGACTCGGTACACCACACCAAGAACATAAGCTTTTAAACCATTACACCACCAAAACAGTTTACAGCCCAATAAACAATTTTACATTATCACAACGTCATATATAAGTGTAGCCACAACTTGACAACTTACGAAAATAACGTTGTATTTACATTAATGCGTGAACAACCATAAAGGTCGCCGGACCATAATACAGAGTGTTGTAGTATGACGTAAATAGACCAAAATATCATCAACTACTTCAACGCATTCTACTATGTTGTCAAAACCTTTTAAATACCTCTAGTTATGCAACCTGACAACATTACGAAAATAAGTTGTGTACCCCAATGTCAATATTGTGACCTCCATACCGGTTAGACCTCCTATAGCAAGCTAATGATATTGTGGCTTCAGACACTATATACAACCCTCAGCACAATCCACTATTAATATAACGAGTACCTGGTGTACCATAGCCAGTACAGTGTACCCCTATATCAATATTGTGACCTCCATACCGGTCTAACCTCATATAGCAAGCTAATTATATTGTAGCTCCAGACAATATCTACAACCCTCAACACAATCCACTATTAGTATAACGAGAACCTGGTGTACAATAGCCGGTACAGTGTACCCCTATGTCAATATTGTGACCTCCATACCGGTCAGACCTCATACAGCAAGCTAATTATATTGTGGCTCCACACCCTATCAACAACCCTTAAGACAATCCACTATTAATATAATGAATGCCTGGTGTACCATAGCCGGTACAGTGTACCCCTATGTCAATATTGTGACCTCCATACCGGTCAGACCTCATATAGCAAGCTAATGATATTGGGCTCCATACCCTATCCACAACCCTCAACACAATACACTATTAATATAACGAGTACCTTGTGTACCATAGCCGGTACAGTGTACCCCTATGTCAATATTATGACCTCAATACCAGTCAGACTTCATAATTATAGCAAGCTAATGATATTGTGGCTCCAGACAATATCTACAACCCTCAACACAATCCCCTATTAATGTAACGAGTACCTGGTGTACCATAGCCGGTAAAGTGTACCACTATGTCAATATTGTGACCTCCATACCGGGCAGACCTCATATAGGAAGCTAATTATATTGTGGCTCCAGAAACTATCTACAACCCTCAACACAATCCACTATTAATATAATGAGTACCTGGTGTACCATAGCCAGTACAATGTACCCCTATGTCAATATTGTGACCTCCAAACCGTTTTGCCCTCATATAGCAAGCTTATGATATTGTCGCTCCAGACACTATCTACAACCCTCAACACAATCCACTATTAATATAACGATTACCTGGTGTACCATAGCCGGTACAGTGTACCCCTTTGTCAATATTGTGACCTCCATACCGGTCAGACCTCATATAGCAAGCTAATGATATTGTGGCTCCAGACACTATTCACAACCCTCAACACAATCTACTATTAATATAACAAGTACCTGGTGTACCGTAGCTGGTACAGTGTACCCCTATGCCAATATTATCACCATCATACCGGTCAGACCTCATATAGCAAGCTAATGATATTGTGGCTCCAGACACTATCTACAACCCTCAATACAATCCACTATTAATATAACGAGTACCTGGTGTAACATAGCCGGTATAGTGTACCCCTATTTCAATATTGTGACCTCCATACCGGTCGTACCTTATATAGCAAGCTAACTATATTGTGCCTCCAGACACTATCTACAACCCTCATCACAATCCACTATTGATATAACGAGTACCTGGTGTACCATAGCCGGTACAGTGTACCCTCATGGCAATCTTGTGTCCTCCATACCGGTCAGACCTCATATAGTAAGCTAATGATATTGTGGCTCCAGACACTATCCACAACCCTCAATACAATACACTATTAATATAACAAGTACCTGGTGTATCATAGCCTTTACAGCGTACCCCTATGTCAATATTGTGACCTCCATACCGGTCAGACCTCATATAGCAAGCTAATGATATTGTGGCTCCAGACACTATCCACAACCCTCAATACAATACACTATTAATATAACAAGTACCTGGTGTATCATAGCCTTTACAGCGTACCCCTATGTCAATATTGTGAGCCCCATACCGGGTAGACCTCATATAGCAAGCTAACGATAATGTGGCTCCAGACCCTATCCAAAACCCTCAACACAATCCACTATTAATATAACGAGTTCCTGGCGTACCATAGCCGGTACAGTATACCCCTATGCATTTTTGTGACCTCCCTACCGGTCAGACCTCATACAGCAAGTTAATTATATTGTGGCTCCAGACCCTATCAACAACCCTCAACACAATCCACTATTATTATAATGAATACCTTGTGTACCATAGCCGGTACAGTGTACCCCTATGTCAATATTGTGACCTCCATACCGGTCAGACCTCATATAGCAAGCTAATGATATTGTGGCTCCAGACACTATCTACAACCCTCAACACAATCCACTATTTTATAACGAGTACCTGGTGTACCATAGCCGGTACAGTGTACCCATATATCAATAGTGTGACCTCTATACCAGTCAGACATCATATAGCAAGCTAATGATATTGTGGCTCCAGACAATATCTACAACCCTCAACACAATCCAGTATTAATGTAACGAGTACCTGGTGTACCATAGCAGGTACAGTGTACCCCTATTTCAATATTGTTACCTCCATACCGGTCAGACCTCATATAGCAAGCTAATGATATTGGGCTCCAGACCCTATCCACAACCCTCAACACAATACACTATTAATATAACGAGAACCTGGTGAATCATAGCCTGCACAGTGTACCCCTGTATGTCAATATGTCAATATTGTGATATCCATACCGGTCAGACCTCATATAGCAAGCTAATGATATTGTGGCTCCAAACACTATCTACAACCCTCAACACAATCCATTTTTAATATAACGAGTACCTGGTGTACCATACCCGGTACAGTGTACCTCTATGTCAATATTGTGACCTCCATACCGGTCAGACCTCATATAGCAAGCTAATTATATTGTGGTTCCAGACCCTATCCACAACCCTCAACACAATTCACTATTAATATAACGAGTACCTGGTGTACCATAGCCGGTACAGTATTCCCCAATGTCAATATTGTGACTTCCATGCCGGGCAGACATCATTCAGCAAGATAATTATATTGTGGCTACACACCCTATCAACAACCCTTAAGACAATCCTCTATTAATATAATGAATGCCTGGTGTACCATAGCCGGTACAGTGTACCTCTATGTCAATATTGTGACCTCCATACCGGTCAGACCTCGTATAGCAAGCTAATGATATTGTGGCTCCCGACACTATCTACAACCATCAATACAATCCACTATTAATATAACGAGTCCCTAGTGTAGCATAGACGGTACAGTGTACCCCTATGTCAATATTATGACCTCCATACCGGTCCAACCTCATATAGCAAGCTAATGATATTGTGGTCCAGTCACTATCTACAACCCTCAACACAATCCACAATTGATATAACGAGTACCTGATGTACCATAGCCGGTACAGTGTACCCTTATGTCAATATTGTGACCTCCATAGCGGTCAGACCTCATATAGCAAGCTATTTATATTGTGGTACCAGATACTATCCACAACCCTCAACACAATCCCATATTAATATAACAAGTACCTGGTGTACCATAGCCGGTGCAGTGTACACCTATGTCAATACTGTGACCTCCATACCGGTCAGACCTCATATAGCAAGCTAATTATATTGTGGTTCCAGACCCTATCCACAACCCTCAACACAATTCACTATTAATATAACGAGTACCTGGTGTACCATAGCCGGTACAGTATTCCCCAATGTCAATATTGTGACCTCCATGCCGGGCAGACATCATTCAGCAAGATAATTATATTGTGGTTCCACACCCTATCAACAACCCTTAAGACAATCCTCTATTAATATAATGAATGCCTGGTGTACCATAGCCGGTACAGTGTACCTCTATGTCAATATTGTGACCTCCATACCGGTCAGACCTCATATAGTAGCCTGTACCCCTATGTCAATATTGTGACCTCCATACCGGTCAGACCTCATATAGCATGCTAATGATATTGTGGTCCAGTCACTATCTACAACCCTCAACACAATCCACAATTGATATAACGAGTACCTGATGTACCATAGCCGGTACAGTGTACCCTTATGTCAATATTGTGACCTCCATACCGGTCAGACCTCATATAGCAATTATTTATATTGTGGTACCAGATACTATCCACAACCCTCAACACAATCCCATATTAATATAACAAGTACCTGGTGTACCATAGCCGGTACAGTGTACCCTCTGTCAATATTGTGACCTCCATACCGGGTAGACCTCATATAGCAAGCTAACGGTATTGTGGCTCCAGACCCTATCCACAACCCTCAACACAATCCACTATTAATATAACGAATACCTGGTGTACCATAGCCGGTACAGTGTACGCCTCTGTCAATATTGTGACCTCCATACCGGTCAGACCTCATATAGCAAGCTAATGATATTGTGGCTCCAGACCCTATCTACAACCCTCAACACAATCCACTATTAATATAACGAGTACCTGGTGTACCATAGCCGGTACAGTGTACCCCTATGTCAATATTGTGACGTCCATACCGGTCAGACCTCATATAGCAAGCTAATATTATGGCTCCAGACAATATCCACAACGCTCAACACAATCCACTATTAATATAAAGAGTACCTGGTGTACCATAGCCGGTACAGTGTACCCCTATGTCAATATTGTGACCTCCATACCGGTCAGACCTCATATAGCAAGCTAATGATATTGTGGCTCCAGACACTATCTACAACCCTCAACACAATCCACTATTAACATAACGAGTATCTGGTGTACCATAGCCGGTAAAGTGTTCCCCTATGTCAATATTGTGAACTCCATACCGGTCAGACCTCATATAGCAAGCTAATGATATTGTGGCTCCAGACCCTATCTACAACCCTCAACACAATCCACTATTAATATAACGAGTACCTGGTGTACCATAGCCGGTACAGTGTACCCCTATGTCAAAACTGTGACCTCCATACCGGTCAGACCTCATATAGCAAGCTAATGATATTGTGGCTCCAGACACAATCCACAACCCTCAATACAATCCACTATTAATATAACGAATACCTGGTGTACCATAGCCGGTACAGTGTACCCCTATGTCAATATTGTGACCTCCATACCGGTCAGACCTCATATAGCAAGCTAATGATATTGTGGCTCCAGACACTATCCACAACCCTCAACACAATCCACTATTGATATAACGAGTACCTGGTGTACCATAGCCGGTACAGTGTACCCCTATGTCAATATTGTGACCTCCATACCGGTCAGACCTCATATAGCAAGCTAATTATATTGTGGCTCCAGACCCTATCCACAACCCTCAACACAATCCACTATTAATATAACGAGTACCTGGTGTACCATAGCCGGTACAGTGTACCCCTATGTCAATATTGTGACCTCCATACCGGTCAGACCTCATATAGCAAGCTAATGATATTGTGGCTCCAGACCCTATCCACAACCCTCAACACAATCCACTATTAATATAACGAGTACCTGGTGTACCATAGCCGGTACAGTGTACCCCTATGTCAATATTGTGACCTCCATACCGGTCAGACCTCATATAGCAAGCTAATGATATTGTGGCTCCAGACACTATCTACAACCCTCAACACAATCCACTATTAATATAATGAGTACCTGGTGTACCATAGCCGGTACAGTGTACCCCTATGTCAATATTGTGACCTCCATACCGGTCAGACCTCATATAGCAAGCTAATGATAATGTGGCTCCAGACACTATCTACAACCTCAACACAATCCACTATTAACATAACGAGTACCTGGTGTACCATAGCCGGTACAGTGTACCCCTATGTCAATATTGTGACCTCCATACCGGTCAGACCTCATATAGCAAGCTAATGATATTGTGGCTCCAGACACTATCTACAACCCTCAACACAATCCACTATTAATATAACGAGTACCTGGTGTACCATAGCCGGTACAGTGTACCCCTATGTCAATATTGTGACCTCCATACCGGTCAAACCTCATATAGCAAGCTAATGATATTGTGGCTCCAGACACTATCACAACCCTCAACACAATCCACTATTAATATAACGAGTACCTGGTGTACCATAGCCGGTACAGTGTACCCCTATGTCAATATTGTGACCTCCATACCGGTCAGACCTCATATAGCAAGCTAATGATATTGTGGCTCCAGACACTATCTACAACCCTCAACACAATCCACTATTAATATAACGAGTACCTGGTGTACCATAGCCGGTACAGTGTACCCCTATGTCAATATTGTGACCTCCATACCGGTCAGACCTCATATAGCAAGCTAATGATATTGTGGCTCCAGACACTATCTACAACCCTCAACACAATCCACTATTAATATAACGAGTACCTGGTGTACCATAGCCGGTACAGTGTACCCCTATGTCAATATTGTGACCTCCATACCGGTCAGACCTCATATAGCAAGCTAATGATATTGTGGCTCCAGACAATATCTACAACCCTCAACACAATCCACTATTAATATAACGAGTACCTGGTGTACCATAGCCGGTACAGTGTACCCCTATGTCAATATTGTGACCTCCATACCGGTCAGACCTCATATAGCAAGCTAATGATATTGTGGCTCCAGACACTATCTACAACCCTCAACACAATCCACTATTAATATAACGAGTACCTGGTGTACCATAGCCGGTACAGTGTACCCCTATGTCAATATTGTGACCTCCATACCGGTCAGACCTCATATAGCAAGCTAATGATATTGTGGCTCCAGACACTATCCACAACCCTCAACACAATCCACTATTAATATAACGAGTACCTGGTGTACCATAGCCGGTACAGTGTACCCCTATGTCAATATTGTGACCTCCATACCGGGCAGACCTCATATAGCAAGCTAATGATATTGTGGCTCCAGACCCTATCTACAACCCTCAACACAATCCACTATTAATATAACGAGTACCTGGTGTACCATAGCCGGTACAGTGTACCCCTATGTCAAAATTGTGACCTCCATACCGGTCAGACCTCATACTGCAAGCTAATTATATTGTGTCTCCAGACCCCATCAACAACCCTCAACACAATCCACTATTAATATAACGAGTACCTGGTGTACCATAGCCGGTACAGTGTACCCCTATGTCAATATTGTGACCTCCATACCGGTCAGACCTCATATAGCAAGCTAATGATATTGTGGCTCCAGACCCTATCCACAGTCCTCAACACAATCCACTATTTATATAACAAGTACCTGGTGTACCATAGCCGGTACAGTGTACCCCTATGTCAATATTGTGACCTCCATACCGGTCAGACCTCGTATAGCAAGCTAATGATATTGTGGCTCCAGACACTATCTACAACCCTCAATACAATCCACTATTGATATAACGAGTACCTGGTGTACCATAGCCGGTACAGTGTACCCTTATGTCAAAATTGTGACCTCCATACTGGTCAACCTCATATAGCAAGCTATTGATATTGTGGTTCCAGACACTATCCACAACCCTCAACACAATCCCATATTAATATAACGAGTACCTGGTGTACCATAGCCGGTACAGTGTACCCCTATGTCAATATTGTGACCTCCATACCGGTCAGACCTCATATAGCAAGCTAATTATATTGTGGCTCCAGACCCTATCCACAGTCCTCAACACAATCCACTATTAAATATAAATATCTGGTGTACCATAGCCGGTACAGTGTACCCCTATGTCAAAATTGTGATCTCCATACCGGTCAGACCTCATACTGCAAGCTAATTATATTGTGGCTCCAGACCCTATCAACAACCCTCAACACAATCCACTATTAATATAATGAATACCTGGTGTACCATACCCGGTACAGTGTACCCCTATGTCAATATTGTGACCTCCATACCGGTCAGACCTCATATAGCAAGCTAATTATATTGTGGCTCCAGACCCTATCCACAGTCCTCAACACAATCCACTATTAATATAACGTGTACCTGGTGTACCATAGCCGGTACAGTGTACCCCTATGTCAATATTGGAACCTCCATACCGGTCAGACCTCGTATAGCAAGCTAATGATATTGTGGCTCCAGACACTATCTAAAACCCTCAATACAATCCACTATTAATATAACGAGTACCTGGTGTACCATAGCCGGTACAGTGTACCCCTATGTCAATATTGTGACCTCCATACCGGTCAGACCTCATATAGCAAGCTAACTATATTTTGGCTCCAGACACTATCCACAACCCACAACACAATCCACTATTAATATAACGAGTATCTGGTGTACCATAGCCGGTACAGTGTACCCCTATGTCAAAATTGTGACCTCCATACCGGTCAGACCTCATACTGCAAGCTAATTATATTGTGGCTCCAGACCCTATCAACAACCCTCACAACAATCCACTATTAATATAATGAATACCTGGTGTACCATAGCCGGTAAAGAGTACCCCTATGTCAAAATTGTGACCTCCATACAGGTCGGACCTCATATAGCAAGCTACTGATATTGGGCTCCAGACCCTATCCACAACCCTCAACACAATACACTATATATATAACGAGTACCTGGTGTACCATAGCCGGTACAATGTACCCCTATGTCAATAGTGTGACCTCCATACCAGTCAGACATCATATAGCAAGCTAATGATATTGTGGCTCCAGACAATATGTACAACCCTCAACACAATCCACTATTAACGTAACGAGTATCTGGTGTACCATAGCCGGTACAGTGTACCCCTATGTCAATATTGTGACCTCCTTACCGGTCAGACCTCATATAGCAAGCTAATGATATTGGGCTCCAGACCCTATCCACAACCCTCAACACAATGCACTATTAATATAACGAGTACCTGGTGTATCATAGCCGGTACAGTGTACCCCTATGCCAATATTGTGACCTCCATACCGGTCAGCCCTCATATAGCAAGCTAATGATATTGTGGCTCCAGACACTATCTACAACCCTCAATACAATCCACTTTTATTATAATGAGTACCTAATGTACCATACCCGGTACAGTGTACCCCTATGTCAATATTGTGACCCCATACCAGGCAGACCTCATACAGCAAGCTAATTATATTGTGGCTCCAGACCCTATCAACAACCCTCAACACAATCCACTATTAATAAAATGAATACCTGGTGTACCATACCCGGTACAGTGTACCCCCGATGTCAATATTGTGACCTCCATACCGGTCAGACCTCATATAGCAAGCTAATGATATTGTGGTTCCAGACCCTATCTACAACCCTCAACACAATCCATTATTAATATAACGAGTACCTGGTGTACCGTAGCCGGTACAGAGTACCCCTAAGCCAATATTATGACCACCATACCGGTCAGACCTCATATAGCAAGATCATGATATTGTGGCTCCAGACACTATCCACAACCCTCAACACAATCCACTATTAATATAACGAGTACCTGGTGTACCATAGCCGGTACAGTGTACCCCTATGTCAATATTGTAACTTCCATATCGTTTTGACCTCATATAGCAAGCTAATGATAATGTGGCTCCAGACACTATCTACAACCCTCAACACAATCCACTATTAATAAAACGATTACCTGGTGTACCATAGCCGGTATAGTGTGCCCCTATGTCAGTATTATGACCTCCATACCGGTCAGACCTCATATAGCAAGCTAATGATATTGTGGCTCCAGACACTATCTACAACCCTCAACACAATCTACTATTAATATAACGAGTACCTGGTGTACCCTAGCCGGTACAGAGTACCCGTAAGCCAATATTAAGACCACCATACCGGTCAGACCTCATATAGCAAGCTAATGATATTGTGGCACCAGACACTATCTACAACCCTCAACACAATCCACTATTAATATAACGAGTACCTGGTGTACCATAGCCGGTACAGTGTACCCCTATGTCAATATTGTGACCTCCATACCGGTCAGACCTCATATAGCAAGCTAATGATATTGTGGCTCCAGACACTATCTACAACCCTCAACACAATCCACTATTAATATAACGAGTACCTGGTGTACCATAGCCGGTACAGTGTACCCCTATGTCAATATTGTGACCTCCGTACCGGTCCGACCTCATATAGCAAGCTATTGATATTGTGGTTCCAGACACTATCCACAACCCTCAACACAATCCCATATTAATATAACGAGTACCTGGTGTACCCTAGCCGGTACAGCGTACACCTATGTCAATATTGTGACCTCCATACCGGGCAGACCTCATATAGCAAACTAACCATATTGTGGCTCCAGACCCTATCCACAACCCTCAACACAATCCACTATTAATATAACGAGTATCTGGTGTACCATAGCCGGTACAGTGTACCCCTATGTCAAAATTGTGATCTCCATACCGGTCAGACCTCATACTGCAAGCTAATTATATTGTGGCTCCAGACCCTATCCACAGTCCTCAACACAATCCACTATTATTATAAAAAGTACCTGGTGTACCATAGCCGGTACAGTGTACCGCTATGTCAATATTGTGACCTCCATACCGGTCAGACCTCATATAGCAAGCTAATGATATTGTGGCTCCAGACACTATCTACAACCCTCAACACAATCCACTATTAATATAACGAGTACCTGGTCTACCATAGCCGGTACATTGTTCCCCTTTGTCAATATTGTGACCTCCATACCGGTCAGACCTCATATAGCAAGCTAATGATATTGTGGCCCCAGACACTATCTACAACCCTCAACACAATCCACTATTAATATAACGAGTACCTGGTGTACCATAGCCGGTACAGTGTACCCCTATGTCAATATTGTGACCTCCATACCGGTCAGACCTCATATAGCAAGCTAATTATATTGTGGCTCCAGACCCTATCTACAACCCTCAACACAATCCACTATTAATATTATGAATACCTGGTGTACCATAGCCGGTACAGTGTACCCCTATGTCAATATTGTGACCTCGATACCGGTCAGACCTCATATAGCAAGCTAATTATATTGTGGTTCCAGACCCTATCCACAATCCTCAACCCAATCCACTATTAATATAATGAGTACCTGGTGTACCATAGCCGGTACAGTGTACCCCTATGTCAATATTGTGACCTCCATACCGGTCAGACCTCATATAGCAAGCTAATGATATTGTGGCTCCAGACACTATCTAAAACCCTCAACACAATCCATTATTAATATAACGAGTACCTGGTGTACCATAGCCGGTACAGTGTACCCTATGTCAATATTGTGACCTCCATACCGGTCAGACCTCATATAGCAAGCTAATGATATTGTGGCTCCAGACACTATCAACAACCCTCAACACAATCCACTATTAATATAACGAGTACCTTGTGTACCATAGCCGGTACAGTGTACCCCTATGTCAATATTGTGACCTCCATACCGGTCAGACCTCATATAGCAAGCTAATGATATTGTGGCTCCAGACACTATCTACAACCCTCAACACAATCCACTATTAATATAACGAGTACCTGGTGTACCATAGCCGGTACAGTGTACCCCTATGTCAATATTGTGACCTTTATACCGGTCAGACCTCATATAGCAAGCAAATGATATTGTGGGTCCAGACACTATCTACAACTCTCAACACAATCCACTATTAATAACGAGTACCTGGTGTACCATAGCCGGTCCAGTGTACCCCTATGTCAATATTGTGACCTCCATACCGGTCAGACCTCATATAGCAAGCTAATGATATTGTGGCTCCAGACCCTATCCACAACCCTCAACACAATCCACTATTAATATAAAGAGTACCTGGTGTACCATAGCCGGTACAGTGTACCCCGGTGTCAATATTGTGACCTCCCTACCGGTCTGACCTCATATAGCAAGCTAATGATATTGTGGCTCCAGACACTATCTACAAACCTCAACACAATCCACTATTAATATAACGAGTACCTGGTGTACCATAGCCGGTACAGTGTACCCCTATGTCAATATTGTGACCTCCATACCGGTCAGACCTCATATAGCAAGCTAATTATATTGTGGCTCCAGACACTATCCACAACCCTCAACACAATCCACTATTAATATAACGAGTACCTGGTGTACCATAGCCGGTACAGTGTACCCCTATGTCAATATTGTGACCTCCATACCGGTCAGACCTCATATAGCAAGCTAATGATATTGTGGCTCCAGACACTATCTACAACCCTCAACACAATCCACTATTAATATAACGAGTACCTAGTGTACCATAGCCGGTACAGTGTACCCCTATGTCAATATTGTGACCTCCATACCGGTCAGACCTCATATAGCAAGCTAATGATATTGTGGTCCAGACACTATCTACAACCCTCAACACAATCCACTATTGATATAACGAGTACCTGGTGTACCATAGCCGGTACAGTGTACCCCTATGTCAATATTGTGACCTCCATACCGGTCAGACCTCATATAGCAAGCTAATTATATTGTGGCTCCAGACCCTATCCACAACCCTCAACACAATCCACTATTAATATAACGAGTACCTGGTGTACCATAGCCGGTACAGTGTACGCCTATGTCAATATTGTGACCTCCATACCGGTCAGACCTCATATAGTAAGCTAATTATATTGTGGTTCCAGACCCTATCTACAACCCTCAACACAATCCACTATTAATATAACGAGTACCTGGTGTACCATAGCCGGTACAGTACCCCTATGTCAATATTGTGACCTCCATACCGGTCAGACCTCATATAGCAAGATAATGATATTGTGGCTCCAGACCCTATCCACAACCCTCAACACAATCCACTATTAATATAACGAGTACCTGGTGTACCATAGCCGGTACAGTGTACCCCTATGTCAATATTGTGACCTCCATACCGGTCAGACCTCATATAGCAAGCTAATGATATTGTGGCTCCAGACACTATCTACAACCCTCAACACAATCCAGTATTAATATAACGAGTACCTGGTGTACCATAGCCGGTACAGTGTACCCCTTATTCAATATTGTGACCTCCATACCGGTCAGACCTCATATAGCAAGCTATTGATATTGTGGCTCCAGACACTATCCACAACCCTCAACACAATCCACTATTAATATAACGAGTACCTGGTGTACCATAGCCGGTACAGTGTACCCCTATGTCAATATTGTGACCTCCATACCGGTCAGACCTCATATAGCAAGCTAATGATATTGTGGCTCCAGACCCTATCTACAACCCTCAACACAATCCACTATTAATATAACGAGTATCTGGTGTACCATAGCCGGTACAGTGTACCCCTATGTCAATATTGTGACCTCCATACCGGTCAGACCTCATATAGCAAGCTAATTATATTGTGGCTCCAGACCCTATCTACAACCCTCAACACAATCCACTATTAATATAACGAGTACCTGGTGTACCATAGCCGGTACAGTGTACCCCTATGTCAATATTGTGACCTCCATACCGGTCAGACCTCATATAGCAAGCTAATTATATTGTGGCTCCAGACCCTATCCACAACCCTCAACACAATCCACTATTAATATAAAACCTGGTTTACCATAGCCGTACAGTGTACCCCTATGTCAATATTGTGACCTCCATACCGGTCAGACCTCATATAGCAAGCTAATGATATTGTGGCTCCAGACCCTATCCACAACCCTCAACACAATCCACTATTAATATAACGAGTACCTGGTGTACCATAGCCGGTACAGTGTACCCCTATGTCAATATTGTGACCTCCATACCGGTCAGACCTCATATAGCAAGCTAATGATATTGTGGCTCCAGACCACTATCCACAACCCTCAACACAATCCAATATTTATATAACGAGTACCTGGTGTACCATAGCCGGTACAGTGTATCCCTATGTCAATATTGTGACCTCCATACCGGTCAGACCTCATATAGCAAGCTAATGATATTGTGGCTCCAGACACTATCCACAACCCTCAATCAATCCACTATTAATATAACGAGTACCTGGTGTACCATAGCCGGTACAGTGTACCCCTATGTCAATATTGTGACCTCCATACCGGTCAGACCTCATATAGCAAGCTAATGATATTGTGGCTCCAGACACTATCTACAACCCTCAACACAATCCACTATTAATATAACGAGTACCTGGTGTACCATAGCCGGTACAGTGTACCCTATGTCAATATTGTGACCTCCATACCGGTCAGACCTCATATAGCAAGCTAATGATATTGTGGCTCCAGACCCTATCCACAACCCTCAACACAATCCACTATTAATATAACGAGTACCTGGTGTACCATAGCCGGTACAGAGTACCCCTATGTCAATATTGTGACCTCCATACCGGTCAGACCTCATATAGCAAGCTAATGATATTGTGGCTCCAGACCCTATCCACAACCTTCAACACAATCCACTATTAATATAACGAGTACCTGGTGTACCATAGCCGGTACAGTGTACCCCTATGTCAATATTGTGACCTCCATACCGGTCAGACCTCATATAGCAAGCTAATGATATTGTGGCTCCAGACACTATCCACAACCCTCAACACAATCCACTATTAATATAACGAGTACCTGGTGTACCATAGCCGGTACAGTGTACCCCTATGTCAATATTGTGACCTCCATACCGGTCAGACCTCATATAGCAAGCTAATGCTATTGTGGCTCCAGACACTATCTACAACCCTCAACACAATCCACTATTAATATAACGAGTACCTGGTGTACCATAGCCGGTACAGTGTACCCCTATGTCAATATTGTGACCTCCATACCGGTCAGACCTCATATAGCAAGCTAATGATATTGTGGCTCCAGACACTATCCACAACCCTCAACACAATCCACTATTAATAAAACGAGTACCTGGTGTACCATAGCCGGTACAGTGTACCCCTATGTCAATATTGTGACCTCCATACCGGTCAGACCTCATATAGCAAGCTAATGATATTGGGGTTCTAGACACTATTCGCAACCCTCAACACAATCCACTATTAATATAACGAGTACCTGGTGTACCATAGCCGGTACAGTGTACCCCTATGTCAATATTGTGACCTCCATACCGGTCAGACCTCATATAGCAAGCTAATGATATTGTGGCTCCAGACACTATCTACAACCCTCAACACAATCCACTATTAATATAACGAGTACCTGGTGTACCATAGCTGGTACAGTGTACCCCTATGTCAATATTGTGACCTCCATACCGGTCAGACCTCATATAGCAAGCTACTGATATTGTGGCTCCAGACACTATCTACAACCCTCAACACAATCCACTATTAATATAACGAGTGCCTGGTGTACCATAGCCGGTACAGTGTACCCCTATGTCAATATTGTGACCTCCATGCCGGTCAGACCTCATATAGCAAGCTAATTATATTGTGGTTCCAGACACTATCCACAACCCTCAACACAATCCACTATTAATATAACGAGTACCTGGTGTACCATAGCCGGTACAGTGTACCCCTATGTCAATATTGTGACCTCCATACCGGTCCGACCTCATATAGCAAGCTAATAATATTGTGGGCCAGACACTATCCACAACCCTCAACACAATCTACTATTAATATAAACGAGTACCTGGTGTACCATAGCCGGTACAGTGTACCCCTATGTCAAAATTGTGATCTCCATACCGGTCAGACCTCATACTGCAAGCTAATTATATTGTGGCTCCAGACCCCATCAACAACCCTCAACACAATCCACTATTAATATAATGAATACCTGGTGTACCATACCCGGTACAGTGTACCCCTATGTCAATATTGTGACCTCCATACCGGTCAGACATCATATAGCAAGCTAATTATATTGTGGCTCCAGACCCTATCCACAGTCCTCAACACAATCCACTATTTATATAAAAAAGTACCTGGTGTACCTTAGCCGGTACAGTGTACCCCTATGTCAATATTGGAACCTCCATACCGGTCAGACCTCGTATAGCAAGCTAATGATATTGTGGCTCCAGACACTATCTAAAACCCTCAATACAATCCATTATTGATATAACGAGTACCTGGTGTACCATAGCCAGGACAGTGTACCCTTATGTCAATATTGTGACCTCCATACCGGTCAAACCTCATATAGCAAGCTATTGATATTGTGGTTCCAGACACTATCCACAACCCTCAACACAATCGCATATTAATATAACGAGTACCTGGTGTACCATAGCCGGTACAGTGTACCCCTATGTCAATATTGTGACCTCCATACCGGTCAGACCTCATATAGCAAGCTAATTATATTGTGGCTCCAGACCCTATCCACAGTCCTCAACACAATCCACTATTAATATAACGAGTATCTGGTGTACCATAGCCGGTACAGTGTACCCCTATGTCAAAATTGTGATCTCCATACCGGTCAGACCTCATACTGCAAGCTAATTATATTGTGGCTCCAGACCCTATCCACAGTCCTCAACACAATCCACTATTAATATAATGAATACCTGGTGTACCATACCCGGTACAGTGTACCCCTATGTCAATATTGTGACCTCCATACCGGTCAGACCTCATATAGCAAGCTAATTATATTGTGGCACCAGACCCTATCCACAGTCCTCAACACAATCCACTATTTATATAAAAAGTACCTGGTGTACCATAGCCGGTACAGTGTACCCCTATGTCAATATTGGAACCTCCATACCGGTCAGACCTCGTATAGCAAGCTAATGATATTGTGGCTCCAGACACTATCTAAAACCCTCAATACAATCCATTATTGATATAACGAGTACCTGGTGTACCATAGCCGGTACAGTGTACCCCTATGTCAATATTGTGACCTCCATACCGGTCAGACCTCATATAGCAAGCTAACTATATTTTGGCTCCAGACACTATCCACAACCCACAACACAATCCACTATTAATATAACGAGTATCTGGTGTACCATAGCCGGTACAGTGTACCCCTATGTCAAAATTGTGACCTCCATACCGGTCAGACCTCATACTGCAAGCTAATTATATTGTGGCTCCAGACCCTATCAACAACCCTCACAACAATCCACTATTAATATAATGAATACCTGGTGTACCACAGCCAGTACAGTATACCCCTATGTTAATATTGTGACCTCCATACAGGTCGGACCTCATATAGCAAGCTACTGATATTGGGCTCCAGACCCTATCCACAACCCTCAACACAATACACTATAAATATAACGAGTACCTGGTGTACCATAGCCGGTACAATGTACCCCTATGTCAATAGTGTGACCTCCATACCAGTCAGACATCATATAGCGAGCTAATTATATTGTGGCTCCAGACAATATGTACAACCCTCAACACAATCCACTATTAACGTAACGAGTATCTGGTGTACCATAGCCGGTACAGTGTACCCCTATGTCAATATTGTGACCTCCTTACCGGTCAGACCTCATATAGCAAGCTAATGATATTGGGCTCCAGACCCTATCCACAACCCTCAACACAATACACTATTAATATAACGAGTACCTGGTGTATCATAGCCGGTACAGTGTACCCCAATGCCAATATTGTGACCTCCATACCGGTCAGCCCTCATATAGCAAGCTAATGATATTGTGGCTCCAGACACTATCTACAACCCTCAATACAATCCACTTTTATTATAATGAGTACCTAATGTACCATACCCGGTACAGTTTACCCCTATGTCAATATTGTGACCCCATACCAGGCAGACCTCATACAGCAAGCTAATTATATTGTGGCTCCAGACCCTATCAACAACCCTC
>CM064483.1:34575039-34607431 GCA_032716605.1 Paralithodes platypus | reverse complement strand
ATATTTTGTTCACCCCAGTCCCAAGCCATTTTCACTTATTTTTTTTGTTTGCTAAAATGGAAGACAAGAATGAGAAATGAAAAAAAAAAAAAAAAAATCACCTCTGACATTTTTTTGTTGGGGGCGGGGGGCCTCAACAAAATGTGTTGAGCCAAAATGGAAGAGAATGGTGAGAAATGAAGACAAAAATAAAAAAAAACTCATTTCGGTCATTTGGGGGGCGGGGGGGGGGGGGGTTTCAATAGTTCGTCTCCCCCGCATGACCACCCGCCCGGGAGCACTAGGGTAAAAACTGAGTATGGCATTGTACGGCATACATCCTAAGGAGTATCTCACATAAATCTCAAGCCTCTAGCTCCCATACGACCGGAGTAATGAAGGTTCAAAGTGCCGGTGAACTAGGGGTGTAAACTATCCCCACTAAGCCCCCCCCCACCAGCCGCGCGGCTGTCTCGGCCCGCTCACACCTACTGGCCCGGCTCCCCCACACACTACGGTACCTCCCCCTCCTATTCTCCCGCCATTTCCTACCTTACGAGCCACGTAAGTGTTTTTTATATGTCGGACGCACGTGATGCGTCGCTGGGAGTTGGTGATCAAAGACTGCCGACGCAACACGTGCGACGCTGGGTCTCAACGGGTTAAGTATCTGGGTAGTGTGCTGAGAAAGGATGAGAGTACCGGTATGGATGAAGAAGTGCGGGAGAGGGTACAACAGGGAAGAGGCTTGTAGGAACGCTCAAAGCAGTAACAACAAATAGGGTGGTCAGTATGGAAGTGAATATGTCCTTGCATGACAGTGTGGTCATCCCGACACTGACTTACGGAAGCGAAGCATGGACGTTGTTTGAGAGACTCAGACCAAGAGTGAGAGCAGTGGAAATGAATTACTTGAGGAGTGCGTGCGGAGTTACATGGAGGGATAGACAGACTAATGAGGAAGTAAGAAGGAGGTGTGGTGTGGAGGTAGATGTGCTGGAAAGTGTGCAAAGGAACAACTTGAGATGGTTCGGCCATATGGAACGTATGGAAAGCGAGAGAATGACTAAGAGGGTGTACGAGAGCGAGGTGGAGGGACAGAGGGGGAGAGGTAGACCGAATATGAGGTGGAAGGATGGAGTGAGGAACTACATGATCGAAGGGGTGCTGGTTGGGGGGGGGGGCGTCGACTGACTTGGGACAGAGGTGCATGGGGGCGGTTCGTTCGTGGCCACCCCTTCGGGGATCACGGCGTCAGGCAATAGATAGATAGATAGATAGATTTTTTTTTTTTTATAAACTTGCACACTTCTCAGTATACACCATGTCTAGCAACAGCTCAGTTAACGGGGAAAATCAGACAGTACAGCCTACGGGTGTTGAGCAGCAGCAGGAATTTAATGATGGCATCAGAGTTATTATTTGTGAGGCTGATGCGAGGAAGTTTGTGGAGATACCAGTAACAGCGAGTCGGTTGGAGGGGATTGATTGCTATGGTCTGTGTTGTTTGGCCACGGTCCTGGGGCGTGTCAGCTTTGGCAGCATGTCTAAGAGTGACCTGGTGGCTTGTGTGTTGGGTGGAGGCAGTGGGTTGCAGGGTGGAGCGGGGGCTTGGGAGCCTTTATCCAAGCCTCCCTTCCACTCTACTCCTATCGCGCCCCCTAGGTTACCAGACCTTGGCACGCTTCCGCAATCTGATAGTCGCTGGCAGCGTGGTTTGCCCCTGGGTGAGCCACTGGGGGGGTCTCCTATAATTGCTCCTCCCCCTCAGGGTTTGACTGCTGATATGTTGTTGCAACTGGAGTTGGCTAAGATCCAGTGTGAAGTTGAGATGGCTAAGATTCAGGCTGAGGAGAGGGCGGAGATGTCTAAGATGCAGGCTGAGGAGAGGACAGCATGCCGTGAGGCGGAGTTGCAGGTTGAAGCAACTAGGTACTGTGCTGAGATGGATGTTGAGAAATCTAGGGTGGAGACAACAGGGCGGCATCTCGGTTCTGGGAATCGTGGGTCTGAGTCTTTATCGCACTTGATTAAATTAGTCCCTGTGTTCGATGAGTCTGGTGTGACTGAGTTTTTTGCACGGTTTGAGAAGAAGTGTCGGGAGCATGAGTGGCCGGAGATTAAGTGGGCAGCCCTTGTATCATCAAAGCTTGTTGGGAAAGGTCTCAAGGCATATGACTTGCTGTCATTGGAGGACTATACTAACTATGTGGTGTTAAAGGAGGCTGTGCTCCGGGCATATGAGTTGCAACCAGAAACCTACAGGTTGAAATTTCGGGGCGTTGTAAAGAGCAAGGAGAGCTCTTTCCTTGAACATGCCCGGGAACTGACTGACACTATGGGGAACTGGCTCCAGTCTGAGAATGCGACAACAGTTGATCAGGTTAAGCAGTTATTTTTGTTGGAGCAGTTCTTCCGGTGCACAGGCAGCGACCTGCCATTAAACCTGAAGGAAAAATGCCCTAAGACCGTAGAGGAGGCAGCTAAGCTTGCTGACCTCCGGCTTTCTTTGATTCGTGGGTGCGGGTCTGCTCATCATAGTGAGACAGGTAACAAGGGGCATAACACTCCACCCCCCAAAGTCGATGAAGCACAAAATAACACTGTAAAAAGTAAGAGCAATGATACCCATTATAACTACAAACACAAAACCGTCCCGTTTTCAAAAGGGCAGGGCCCTTCCCCACCACCTCAAGGGGGGAAGTCTAGTGGTGAAGTGAAATGTTTTAAATGTCAGGAGGTGGGTCACTTTGTACGTACATGTCCGAGTAATATTCCTGCTAAGCCTGTGTCTTTGGTTCGCAACATGGGGGTGTCTCTGAGCTCTTCTGCGTCTGCCCGGGGTAGGTCGTCAGTTGCGGGGACACAGCCTGTGAAGAAGGGTTTGGAGGGCTCGACACCTGTCCAAGACACTTTTGCAGCCATCGAGGGTGCGGGCTTGTGAGCTGGGGAATACTAAACATCAGGTCAAATTGTTGCGTGACAATGGGGCATCACAGACACTTCTTAAAAATTTCACAGGCAAACCTATAAACGCGGCTCGGGTTGTTGTGGTATAGGGGATCAATGCTACCAGGTCATACCCGTTGATTAGGTTGGAGCTGGAGGTGGATGGTGTGTGTCGTGAACTTGATGTTGGGATCGTAGAGAGCTTGCCAGTTGAGGGCGTCGACCTCCTTCTGGGCAACGACTTTGCGGTGCTCACTTCGGAGGTTCCACCCTTAGTTGTTGCCGAGAGGGCGGCCGACGTTAATAGGGAGAATTGGGAGTGGGTCGAGAGGTGTCAGCTTAAACAGATGGCCTGTGCAGTCACCCGTTCTCGCGCGTCAGTTCAGTCACAACCATTGTCTCAGTCTTCAGACCAGCGGAGGAACGGTCGGAAGGAGCAAGCTGAAGCTGGGAGTTTTGTGAGTTTTGCTCCAGCGGCTCTCCTTAGCGGCTTAGTACTTGACCCAGAGGTGAGCTCCGGAGTGGCTCTAGAACCTGTCACCCCTAGTGACATGGTTGGGCGTGATGGCACTCCGCGGCTTAGTAGTTCCCAGTTGGAGGAGAGTTGTGGAAACGGGGCTATCAAACACGAGGACGGGGAAACATGTCATGTGAACCTGTTGGAGGAGTTTGTGAGGCAACCACCTGAGCAGCCTACTGTCCCTGCGTTGGTCTGCAGCGGCCAAGGTGGAGAAGGAGAGGGGGGCAGTAGGGCACAGGTGGAGGAGAGTAGGGATTGTCATGTCTCGGCGGAGCAGTGGGTGGGGGACACGAGTCTGGTGGCTGTGGAAGCGCTAGAGCACCTGCCTGAGCAGCAGTGTGCAGCGCTCCAGCACCAGCTCGGTTCATACCCCACTGGTCGTGTCGAGCCCCTGAGCCTCACAACTCAGGCGGTGCAAGATGTTCCGCGGGCAGGTCACGTGAATGTTGAAAGACAGTTAGCCTCGTTTCGGTGGTTCAAGGTGGGCGACGAGGCTTGGATATGGTTGTCAGGTCAGGGTCGACCCATGGCTGCCAAGGGTGGTGGTCAGAAGGAGGACATTGAGCAGATTGGTGAGATTGGTTGTGGTGTGGATGTGCCCGGTCGTCGCATAGCCTCCCAATGCTGCTCTAGTCGAATGCAACAGCCCTACCATAGACCGACTGTATCTGGCCATGTCGCTAAAAGCGGTGATGCTGCACAGGCAGATGTAGTCGTAAGGAATGCGGGGGTGCGCATGTACGGTATCGGCGGGGAAGCCTTAGCAATAATGAACTATGGGGGTGACTGCACAGGTGGTACTGATTGTCCCTCTCATGACCTGGCTGTTCTAGGGACGAAGGTAGAGAAGGAGGGAGACTACAGGTTAGAAGCTGCAGTCTCGGCAGGGTTGTGGGAGGGCACTAGGCATGTTGTTCTGCGAGATAAGTTGCTTACTAGGCTGTGGCAGTGCATCCGCATGTTTGTTGCTTCTCCAGGCCTGATGTACGGGGTAGAATCCGACATGGAGGCTGGAGACAGAGCGAGGCTCAGTTTAATTCCCTACCATATAAATCCTGCTAAAAAGCCAGTCGTGAAAACAGAGCTAGACGACATGTGGAAAAAGGGTCTGTGGGATAAAGGATATTGTGAGTGGTCGTTGCCAGTGAGTTTGCAACCTGAGTTGAGGGGCAAGATCAGTGTGTGTGCATTATCCCTGACAGACACCTATCCATTGCCCAAGGGTCAGAGGGATAAGGAATGTCGTGAGTGGTCGTTGCCTGTAACTTTGCAACCTGTGTTAAGTGGCAAGATCAGTTAGTCTGTTGATTGCGAGAGTGTGTGTGCATTATCCCTGACAGACGCCTATACCTTATCAAAAGTTGACGACACCATAGCCCGCCTCGGGGCTGCATCGCCTATCACGAAGGTAGAACTAGTGAAAGGGTATTGGCAGGCCCCGTTGCCGGAAAGAGGGAAGAGAAATGCCAGTCTTGTGATGAACTGGGCAGTTTATAAGTGCCAGGTGTTGTTTTGCTGCTGGGACACAAGTTGGATGTGTGGCATGCTAAGGGCACTGATAATGTTTTGGCTGATTGTTTGTCACGGGAGGGTTTGTTTGCAGGAGAACCCTTGCCGTTCAGTCAGTGTGGGTTGCGTGGAGGAAAATAGGCTACATATATTTAAAGCCGAACAAAAACAACAATAACATTTAAAATCAACATAAAAAAACTCTTTCTGTTATAGTAAATTTAAGTATGTTTTGTTACAGCTGAAGCACTAGCTATTAGTGGGCTGAGTTTCGTAGAACTCGCTTTCGGAGCGTAACAATTTTAAGTTTTGCTATTGTGTTGAGGGGGTAAATATGTAAGTTTGTTTCATTTTATAAGTATGTTTTTTTTGTGAAACCTATATGCTGTATTATTGTGCTGGGGTGGGGAGGTTAGGTGACGTGTGCCGATTTCAGATATCAGAACTTGCCTAATGTTAAGTGTCTAATATCTTGGGGGGGGGGGCGGGGGGGTTGACGCACGTCAGCTCCCCAGCGACCACGAGGGGGCAGCGGTTGGCTCCCTATCTTCTTCTCCCCTCTCCCCAGGCAGTGAAATGGGATACAGTTATCAGAGAATGTTCTTCTTTCTTTCATAGTGTACGTGTTGTTACAGACAGTCCCGTGGTGGTCTTTACTTTCGTCTGTGACAACGGGAAGTATTTTATATCATTAGTAGAATATAAGATGCATTGTGGAGGGAGAGAGAGAATAGCGAGAGCGTGGTGGTAATGTGTGCGTGCGTGGGTGTGTGTTGCCTCTCTCACTCGAGGAGTTTTCCCGCTCACACGCTTTCCTGCGCCCTTGATTGGCTGGTGGTTCCTGGCGCCTTCTGCAGCCCTGCTGCCTGGTGACGTAGTCGTCTGTGATTGGCGGCCGCGGTCCTGGGACGGTGGTGCGGGCTCCTGTCCTTGTGTCTCCCTCAGAGCTCCTCGTAGTGCTGTAACGCTAACATCCCTTTGCAATCTATCAGCCCACCTCACCCCCCTATTGCGAACTTTCTCTACCACTGCTTACCTTCTTCTCTCTGTATATCCTACTATTAATTAACTGCCCTTCCCCTTGACGTTGATTTCATATATCCGTCACTGTATTATACAGCGAGCTCTCAGAGATATTATATGTAATTAGTTAGGTATTTTGGATCAGAGGGTTATACATTTTGGCTTGGGGAGGTTTGACATACTCATCGTGTTGCCCCAACCTTATTTTCTTGGGTGTCTGCCAGGTTAGTCGATGCTAGACTGGGGAGAGGCTATCAGGTTACAGTTTCCTATGACCATAGACTTCGTTGAGCCTATGCAACTGTACCGGATACCTGCGGAGGCCTAGGTCATTTTCTAGTCTGTGTACCTTAGAGTCTAGCACTGTGTTGGCGTGAGGGCGTTGGCCTAGTCCACCCAGCACTGTGCTAGCTCGTTAGCTTTTGACTTAGGAGGGTCGCCAGGAGAGAACCAGGTACACGAGACCTGGATCTCTCAAGAGAGCACCCCGTCATTTAATGTAACTAGGCGCACAGACTTGAGAACGACACTAGGCTACCGAGCAGGTGGCTCGGCCCAGGTAGCTTAGGCTACGACTCCCCTACTAGACTTCGTCCACCTGGCAGACCCCCGATTAGGGTTTATAATCTCATTGTGTATATGTGTGCAGCATTAATGCTCCTTATGTTTATAGTAAGTCGTGATTATTGCTGAGAGACTCAACCAGAGCAGGCTAGTGCCTGGTGGGAGAAAGCACATCTTTTTGTGGTTAGAGTTTAGACTGCCGACTGTTTTATAATTACACCTGTGCCAGATAACACCATATGTCCCTAAACTCTATATGTTCCCACAGTAATAATACACAGTTCAGAATCCGAGACGTACTTCTTAGTTGCATCTGACTTTTGCAGAAGATTCCAGCATGATGCTTTAGGACTTTCTTTGTTTCACTTTCTTTCAGACAGGAGTGACAGTTTACTGATTAATTAACGTAACGTTAATTATCCTTCTTCTAGTTTGCTATTAAATCGTTGCTGCGATTTATTTACGCTATCTATCTTATTCCTTGTATACCTTAACCTGACAAGCGCGATATAGACGTAGGTGCTAGGGTAGTTATTTGTGCATTTCTAGCCCTGGATTCTGACAGAATTCGTTATATTTACAATATAAACCATTATTTGTTTTCGGTATGCTTTTATTTTACATATATGATGTATATATGAACCTTCAAGAGTGCTAAAATAAGTGGGAAAAGCATTTGGGTGGTGAAAAACGAAGATATTGGCCACCCTGTCATAATCTCAGGCGAGAGAGAGAGACAGGCAGCCCTCCCCTCTCGCTGTCTGGGAGTCAACTGAGAAGAGCGGGGCGGTGTGTGCCGGTGTCTGGGTGTTGCATAACGATCTTTTATGCAACCCACTTGTGCTACATTATCGCGGGAGAGAAAAATAACCGATAAATGATGATAATAAGAGGAAAAATAGGTGATAATTGAGGTTGGGAGGGAGGGGGGAATAAGGTGGGGAAGGAGGGGAGGGGGGTGGGTGAGATTTACATGGATGAGTACTGGAGGGGAATTATCTCACCTAGAGACAAATTCCTTTGTTTTGATAGGCCCTTTTTTTTTTATGGAAGGCTTTTTTTTATGGTCCTGCTTCCGTGAGGCCTATCGCGTTCCCTATAGGAAGCCTTCCGTGAGGCCTATCGCGCTTGCCGGGTTAATAAAGTAATCGTATGTTGTATGAGTATAGGCTGCTTCAGTGATCATCAGCCTATAGTGTGCACCTTTTACCGAGTCATAGGATACCTCGTTGTCCAGGCACGACTCAGGGCCCTGGACAACGACTCAGGGTGGTAAAGGTGTTTTGTTCTCCAGTGGTTAAGTCAGGGGTTGGAACTAGTGTTACCGTTGTTGCATTTAGCCTTATCTAGTCCAATGAAGAAGAGCCCTGTGTCTTGTAGAACCTGGATCGTAACAAATTTGTTACGTCCTGGGATATATAAACACTGGGCTCTTTCTATTGGACTAGGTATGCGGCAACAAGCAACAACGGAAAACGCTAGATCCAACCCTTATCTATAAACCCAGGCAACAAACCACCCTAAACCGTCAAGAGTCCTGCCTGGACAACGAGGTATCCTATGACTCGGTTACAGGGTGCACGCACTATAGACTGCTGATAGTCAAGCAGGCTATATAAAAGATCACACAATTAAGTTGACTTAAAGCTTCAAGGAAAAGATAGATAACGGAATTAAATTGCAGAAACAATTTAATAACAAACTAGAAGAAAGTACATTTAACGTTACGTTAATTAATACAACTAATCACCCCTGCGTGAAAGAAGGTGAAAGCAAACAGTCCTCAAAACATCGTACAGGTAGACAAGATGCAGGTTTCTAAACTGCATGCGGCTACTGTAGGATCTGATGCTTAGCAAAGAAAGTACGTTACGGATTTAGAGAACTCTTAACTAATAAGCAGGAATAAATACTAGTGATAGGCCATACAGTGTATAATGGCATAGGTATAATTAAATAAAGGCAGCAACTCGCAACATAAACACATACAGGTGTGCTTCTCACTCTTAGTCAGGCAAGCCTGCTCGGACAGAGTCTCTAAGCCACACCCTGACTCACAATGCTCACAAAAACGGTAAACTGTGGCACAATTACAAGAATACAGAGATAATAAACCCCTAACTGTTAATCTGCCAGGTGGCAGAGGTCTAGCCGGAAGGATATAGGCTTCGGATACCCGGGCTGAGCCACCTGCTCTAGCCTAGGGACGTTCCCAAGTCTGTGCACCAAATTACTCTAATTGAAAGGGTGCTCTCTTGAGAGACTCAGATCCCAAGTATCTGACTCTCTCCTGGCGACCCTAAAACAAAAGCAAGACGTGCTAGCGCAGTGCTGAGTGGACTAGGCAAGGGCCCTCACACAACACAACACTAGACACAGGGACACAGACAAGAAAATGCCCCCAGACTCCCACGGGTATCCTAGTAAAGTCATGCGGGTCCACAGGACTCGCACCAGCAGACTTTACTTAAAGGATCGCAAAAAGCCTCCCCTCCGGTCTAGCCCCTGCTAACCTGACACAAGAACACACTAGCAAGCATGAAACCACCAAATATGAGACAACAAAAAAGCTTCCTAGGTCTCATTAACAATTACATCTCTGCATAAGGCCCAAAATCCTATCTAGTTATCTGACAGCTCGTCGTTAATACAATAATATATATAAGATCTATCAAGGGGATGGGATAATTAAATAGATTGGTGAAGTAGTGGAAGGAAGGTATACAAAGTACGAGAGAAAGTTTCTAAGTGGGGTTGAGAGGGATAGATATCAAGGGGGTCCGAAGGGTACGACAGTGAGGTGAGCTCTGAGTCTTGAATCTGTCTGGACCCCACCCTAGGCATGCAAAATACATCCCATGCTTGGCAACACTCAACACAGTTGCCGGGTCAAAATCCTCTACCCCTGGCGTGAGTCGAAACTAAGCCTAACGTTGCGATCAAATGCACGTGGCAACATCAGGCTCGTCCCAAGCTGGACTCTCCGCGAAGCCAACGTCCCCCAGCCGGTCTCTCTCTCCCGCTCGTCTCCTCCCACTCTCACTAGACTTACATCTTATATATTATAATGAAACAATCAACTATCGAGAATAAAATATACTAAGATGCGTTGGTTAAGAATAAGGGCAGCTACAAGCTGTGAAACAACATAAGAATATCCCAGACATTAGTTACGTTGTCGTAGGATATATACTAAGGAAAAGCCTGCCGGCCGGCTGCCGTCAGCTGGTTTCTAAACGGCTGGGCAGCCGACGCGCGCGCATGCCCGCACGTGGCTACTATGCAGAAGCGTCACACCTCCCCCAACATATAAGACCCTTGACTAAGTTCTTCATATCTAACAGAAAGCTTCTCATAGTACCACACACTGTTGCGACACAAGGCACTATATATAGAACAAAATAAAGACTGTTGCGCTCCACCGAGTAATTTCAACTAACTCAGCGCAATAAGCTAAAACATTCAACTTAGATACTGCTACAACATCTTATACAAAATTCTACACTTTATAAAAATAAAGAGTTTTTATAAGGTTTTTTCTTTTTTAATTTGTTTTTTTCGGCTGAACTACAGTGACAGCCTATTTTCCTCCACACTCAACCCTCAATCCTGTGGCAGTCTAACCAACATCATCCACCCTTGATAGACAATCCGCTATCACGTTATCAGAACCGGCAATATGGCGTATGTCCATAACAAGTACAAGTGTCTTGTAACAAGACAGCCCCAACCCCTACGCCACTGGCATCAGTCGCCAGCTGAAAAGGTCTGCTGAAGTCCGGGGCCCTGAGTATCGGGTGGGTACATAACAGGTGTTTCACCAAGGAAAACGCCTCTGCACACTCAGGAACCCACCGGAACTTCTTGTCCTTAGATAATAAATCAGTTAAAGGTGCAAGTACAGTCGAATAGCCTTTGATGAAGCGACGATAATAGCCTATCATACCTAGAAACCGCATGATTTGTTTCTTAGTCGTAGGCTGGGGAAACTGATCGATGGCTTTGATCTTATCTGTGGAGGGCACACCTGACCCATCCCCACCTCGAACCCCAGGTACAAAACTGTGGCTTTGACAAAATCGCACTTACCCAGGTTTACCACCAAACCTGCTTCATTCAGTTTATTAAAAAGCTGTCCGATGTGAGCACAGTGACTGTTTAAATCATCGTCGTATATTATGACATCATCTAGGTACACCGTACAGTTGGGAATGTCGGCTACAATGTCGTTCATTAATTTCTGAAACGTTGCAGGGGCATTTTCAGCCCGTATGGCATAACATGGAAACGATATGTGGCACCGTCCACCACAAACCCACACACCTCTCGCGCTCGCTCAGACAAGGGCAATTGCCAATAACCCTTAACAAGGTCTATCTTAGTGAGGAACTTGGCTTTTCCTATCTTATCCACACTGTCGTCCACGCGAGGGAGAGGGTAGGCATTTGTGGGGGTTAAACCATTCAACCTGCAGAAATCTATACAAAACCGCACCTTGCCATCTGGTTTGGGCTGCAGTGTGACGGGGGAAGTCCACCTTACTGCATCCTCAGAAATCAGCCCACGTTTCAGCATATAATCCAGCTCTTCCCTAAGTGCTGGTAATTTAATAGGGGGAACACGGTATGGCACTGATTTAAAGGGCGGGTGGTCCCCAACATCGACATCGTGCACCGCTTGAGTAGTGAGGCCAGGATGCTCCGCGAAAACAGCTGGGTTTGAATCAAACAAGTGCTGCACAGCTACACGCTGTTGCTCAGGCAGGTGCAATATCAACTCGTGAGCCACTTGTCTAGAATTCCCCGCCCACTGATCCGCGGAAACATGACAATCCCAATTATCCTCCCCCGCAGCTTGACTGTCCCTTCCTCCTTCTCCACCACGATCGCTGCAGATCAACACCGGGACAGTGAGAGGCTCGGAGGGGCGCCTCACATACTCTTTCATCAGATTTACATGGCAAAGTTGGTTCTTTTTCTTACGATCTTAGGAGTAGCTACTAAATAGTCGAGATCAGAAACCTTCCTTACAACCCGATACGGACCAGAATACTTGGCAGACAAGGGGTGTCCCACCAGAGGCAGTAGTATCAGTACCTCCTGATCTACTTCAAACTCCCTCAGCTTCACCTTCTGGTCGTATCTGTCCTTCATCTGAGCTTGTGAACTCTTAAGGTTCCGACCTGCTACCTCCAAGCTCTTTAGCATTCTCTCACGGCTTTCAACTACATACTTTAGAAGCGAGCATGGCTTTGTGACTCCCTCCCAGATCTCCTTGACTATGTGGAGGGGCCCCCTGACCCTGTGTCCAAAATCCAACTCGTTCGGGCTAAATCCCAAGCTCTCCCCAGGTACTTCTCTCGCAGCAAATAAAACGTATGGGAGACCTAGATCCCAGTCCTTCCCATTTTCCATGCAATAACACCGCAACATACTCTTGAGAGTCGAGTGCCACCTTTCCAAAACTCCCTGACTCTCGGGATGGTATGCAGATGACACCACAGACACTATCCCATGTTGCTGCATGGTCTGCTTAAACAGAGCAGAAGTAAAATTGGATCCCTGATCAGACTGGATCTCCTGAGGGTAGCCATAACGAGAGAAATAGACAAGTAGGTTTTTGACAACAGTCTTAGCCATCCCGTTGCGCATGGGGTAAGCATCTGGATACCGTGTTGCTACATCCATTACAGTTAGTAAACATTTATTGCCGGCACTAGTGGGGGGCAATGGGCCAACCATATCGATAACTACTTTGCTGAAAGACGGCCCAATGACAGGGACGGGTTGTAACGGGGCTCTCGGGATGACCTGATTGGGTTTCCCAACAACTTGACAAGTGTGACACTGTGACACCCATGACACGACACTCGCCTTTAACCCAGGCCACCAGAAAAGCTTGCTCAGAGCTGCCTCCGTCTTACGTGCCCCCAGGTGCCCTGCCAAAGGCACATCATGAGCTAATCTCAATAAGCTCTCACGGCACACCCTCGGTACTACTAACTGGTCCACTAATCCTGACCCGCCATCCCACTTTTTCTTGGGATCCTGATGTCTCCGATACAAGATCCCCTCGGACAAGAAAAAATCACCAGGCTGCGCATCCCCAACGCTCTCCAGTTCGATAGCACCATTACCACATGCCCTGACTTCAGGATCTTCCAGCTGCAAGGAACATATATCAGCAGGTGCGAGATTATCCAAGTTCATCTTAAATAATTTATTTCCACCTCCAATGTCCCGCTGAGCCATCCTTTCCTCACGCTGCGCATAACGATGCTGTCGCAGAGTCTCTTCCTGCCCTGCACCTACACTAGCGGTGACAGTCCCCGGGGCCTCTCCAGACTCTAACATAGGTGCCAATAATGAGTCACCAAGAAACACTGCCGGCTCAAAACTCTCCAATTGGCCAACACTTCCCGTTTTCTTGTGACCTTTCCTCCGCGGTTTGATAGACTGAGGTGGTGGCTGCATGGCTCCGGATGTCTGAAAACGCGTCACAATACACGCCATAGTTTGTACGCTACACTTCTCAACCCACTCCTGTTCCTCCCTACTAACGTCGGCCGCCTTCTCGGCAACGACCAAGGGTGAAACCTTAGAAGCAGGCACCGCAAAGTCGTTGCCGAGGAGGAGGTCGACGCCCCCAACAGACAAGTTCTCTACAATTCCGACATCCAGCTCCTTCGCTACACCACCCACCTCCAGCTCCATCCGCACCAGCGGGTAGGACTTCGTAGCATTGATCCCCTGAACTACCACCACCCGAGCAGCGTTAATCGGCCTACCAGTAAAGTTCTTTAACAAGGTCTGAGAAGCCCCCGTATCACGCAATAGCTTAACTCCTCGACTTTCGCCAGCCCACCTCACAAAACCATGCCCTCTATGACCCCCAAAGACGTCGCGGACAGGGTTCGAGCCTTCCGGACTCTTGAACACAGGCTGTGTCCCAACCTCTGACGAACTACCCTTGGCAAACTCAGAAGATATAGGCGACACCCCTATGCTGCGGACCAATGACACAACCTTGTTTGGTGGCTTGTTCGGACAAGCATTTGCAAAGTGACCCTCCTTGTGACATGCAAAGCACTCTTTACTCTTTGGTTTCCCTTGGGAGTGGGAGGTACCATTAGACTTCTTATACGGGACGGTATTTGGTTTATGTTCAGTTTTATTGTCAGTGCTACATGGTTTTGTGTATTTATGTGTATCAAAATTCTTGGGAGGGGGAGGGGTACGATCCTTTGCACCCGACTCACTTCTAGCTGCTGCTTCGCACCCTCGAATTAATGACAGTCGGCGGTCAGCCATTTCTGCTGCCTCCTGGAGAGTTCTAGGATTTTTTTCCTTTTTATTTAATGTTAAGTCCCCGCCTGTGCACTTAAAGAACTGCTCCAAGAGAACCAGCTCACTCAACTCCTCAAAAGTAGCTGCCCTCTCAGAACGCAGCAAATGTCGTAGTGCATCAGACAAGTCCCGGGCGTGTTCTAGGAAGGTACTATCCTTGCCCTTAGTAACACCCCGAAACTTCAAGCGGTAAGTTTCTGGTTGTAACTCATAGGCCCGTAGCACAGCCTTCTTTAGCTCATCATAAACTACACAGGACTCTAAAGGTAGTGCATCATACGCTTTTAGCCCCTTTCCTAGGAGTCTTGATGAAACTAATGCTGCCCACTTTTCCTGAGGCCACTGGTGTTCCTGACACTTCTTCTCAAATCGCATAAAAAACTCAGTCACACCTAATTCATCGAACACAGGAACTAGTTTAAGCAGATGCGACAATGATTGGTCCCGATGTCTGTTACCTCCCCCAATATTTCGCCCTGTTACCTCCACTCGAGATCTCTCTAGCTCTCTGTCAGCCCGATACCTAGTAGACTCTGCCTGCAGTTCAGCCTCTCATATAGCTGTTCTCTCTGCGGCCTCAGCCTGAGCTCTAGCAACCTCAGCCTGTACACTAACCTGTCTTTCGGCGGCCTCAACCTTGGCCATCTCAAGCCGAAACAACAAATCTGGAATCAACCCTTGAGGAGGGGAAGGTGCATTTAATGGGGAGGGTCCCTGTGATTGAATTCCACGCTGCCATTGACCATCAACTTGGGGGTATGTACTAAATTCAGGCACCCTGACATTTGATACGGGGGTAGAGTGGAGGGGGGGCTGGGGACCGGGGCCCCCAGTCGCCTCTCCACCCAGGTCTCTCCCTTCTAAACCCAATATAAAAATCCTCAGCTGATCTTTCCTTATGCCACTTAAACCCTGGTCACCCTGAAGACCTGCCACACACTTTAAGCCATACTTATTCAGCTTCAACACCCTGTCAGCGGTAAGGGGCACCTCTAAAAATCTTCTATCACCCTCCTCGCTATCGACTAGCCACTCCACAGGTCTTTCTCCCTCCGAGCCCACCCGTATCGTGACCTGACCCATCACTGTGTTCTGATGTATTAGACATGCTTGTGTACTGCAGTAATCATCACGGTTATAGAATGTGCCTTATCTCCTATGCAAGTATGTATATACTAATGTTATTTAAAGTCTTTAATGTGTTATATTGGTTGCTCCAAAAAAAAAACTCCATGTCCACTGTATTCCTCTAATCATAAGGAAGCTCAAAACAAATGACCACTATATTCCTCTGTTCAGTAAATCCTGGCAAGGTCGCCATTTGTTACATCCTGGGATATATAAACACTGGGCTCTTTCTATTGGACTAGGTATGCGGCAACAAGCAACAACGGAAAACGCTAGAGCCAACCCTTATCTATAAACCAAGGCAACAAACCACCCTAAACCATCAAGAGTCCTGCCTGGACAACGAGGTATCCCATGACTCGGTTACAGGGTGCACACACTATAGACTGCTGATAGTCAAGCAGGTTATATAAAAGATCACACAATTAAGTTGACTTAAAGCTTCAAGGAAAAGATAGATAACGGAATTAAATTGCAGAAACAATTTAATAACAAACTAGAAGAAAGTATATTTAACGTTACGTTAATTAATACAACTAATCACCCCTGCGTGAAAGAAGGTGAAAGCAAACAGTCCTCAAAACATCGTACAGGTAGACAAGATGCAGGTTTCTAAACTGCATGCGGCTACTGTAGGATCTGATGCTTAGCAAAGAAAGTAAGTTATGGATTTAGAGAACTCTTAACTCATAAGCAGGAATAAATACTAGTGATAGGCCATACAGTGTATAATGGCATAGGTATAATTAAATAAAGGCAGCAACTCGCAACATAACCACATACAGGTGTGCTTCTCACTCTTAGTCAGGCAAGCCTGCTCGGACAGAGTCTCTAAGCCACACCCTGACTCACAATGCTCATAAAAATGGTAAACTGTGGCACAATAACAAGAATACAGAGATAATAAACCCCTAGCTGTTAATCTGCCAGGTGGCAGAGGTCTAGCCGGAAGGATATAGGCTTCGGATACCCGGGCTGAGCCACCTGCTCTAGCCTAGGAACGTTCCCAAGTCTGTGCACCAAATTACTCTAATTGAAAGGGTGCTCTCTTGAGAGACTCAGATCCCAAGTATCTGACTCTCTCCTGGCGACCCTAAATCAAAAGCAAGACGTGCTAGCGCAGTGCTGAGTGGACTAGGCAAGGGCCCTCACACAACACAACACTAGACACAAAGGGACACAGACAAGAAAATGCCCCTAGACTCCCACGGGTATCCTAGTAAAGTTGTGCGTATCCACAGGACTCGCACCAGCAGACTTTACTTAAAGGATCGCAAAAAGCCTCCCCTCCGGTCTAGCCCCTGCTAACCTGACACAAGAACACACTAGCAAGCATGAAACCACCAAATATGAGACAACAAAAAAGCTTCCTAGGTCTCATTAACAATTACATCTCTGCATAAGGCCCAAAATCCTATCTAGTTATCTGAGAGCTCGTCGTTAATACAATAATAGATATAAGGTCTATCAAGGGGATGGGATAATTAAATAGATTGGTGAAGTAGTGGAAGGAAGGTATACAAAGTACGAGAGAAAGTTTCTAAGTGGGGTTGAGAGGGATAGATATCAAGGGGGTCCGAAGGGTACGACAGTGAGGTGAGCTCTGAGTCTTGAATCTGTCTGGACCCCACCCTAGGCATGCAAAATACATCCCATGCTTGGCAACACTCAACACAGTTGCCGGGTCAAAATCCTCTACCCCTGGCGTGAGTCGAAACTAAGCCTAACGTTGCGATCAAATGCACGTGGCAACATCAGGCTCGTCCCAAGCTGGATTCTCCGCGCGAAGCAACGTCCCCCAGCCGGTCTCTCTCTCCCGCTCGTCTCCTCCCACTCTCACTAGACTTACATTTTATATATTATAATGAAACAATCAACTATCGAGAATAAAATATACTAAGATGCGTTGGTTAAGAATAAGGGCAGCTACAAGCTGTGAAACAACATAAGAATATCCCAGACATTAGTTACGTTGTCGTAGGATATATACTAAGGAAAAGCCTGCCGGCCGGATGCCGCCAGCCGGTTTCTAAACGGCTGGGCAGCCGACGCGCGCGCATGCCCGCACGTGGCTACTATGCAGAAGCGTCACACAATATATATATATATATATATATATATATATATTTATATAGATACTGTATATATATATATATATATATATATATATATATATATATATATTATATATACAGTATATATATATATATCTACTGTATATAATTATATATATATATATATATATATTACTATATTTAACCCCTTTTGTACCGGTGACATCTTTTTAATAATAGTATAGCTGTCTTTAGAAGAATTTATGTAGTTTAAGATCGATCTGTGGTAGTAAAAGGGTCAAGTTAGATAGTTCAAAGCATGTTAATCGCTGGAGGCCCTTTTTAAACTGAATAAAATAACTTATTTGTGGTCAAATTAAAGTGAAAAAGACGTCGCCGGTACGGAAGGGGTTAATCTTAACAATTGGAATATTTATCTATAATTTGGTCAGCGTAACACTATTTTGAACCGTTTTGAATATGGTGTAATTCAAATGTACAGTATAAAAGAAAGAACTAGTGACCATAATCTGTGACTATCACCATTCACCTTGACCATTGAATAACAAAAACACAATATTAGGACAATCGTTGCATTGACCAACAGAATATGCGAGCAAAATTTGGTAACGGTAAATTAACCCTTTCAGTACCAGTGTTGTCCTTTTCATTTTATACTGGATAATAATAGATGATATTATTCAGATTAAGAAGGGCCTTCAGAAAATTAGCAGGCTTTCAAATATCTTAATTAAACATTTTTACTAACACAGATCCTATGTAAGTTCCACAAAATCTTCTAATTATAGCTAGAATATAATACAAAAGACGTCGCCGGTACAGAAAAGGGTTAACCAGTCTAGGAAGTGTTTAGGGGTAATTATTAACATTTGTTTTTGTACTTTGACCTTGACCTTTAACCTTAAGCATTATAATATATATATATATATATATATATATATATATAGATATATATATATATATATATATATATATATATAATTGATATATATGGTATTTAGGTAAAACACAACTAAAAGTTAGCTTATCGAAAATTTAGTATTTTGTTATGGTGAAGGTTAACTTTTGACCTTGGCCTGTGACCTAGACCTTTATGTAAGATTGTAGCGGGCGGTTTAAGGTGGAGGCACTGAGCGGAATGAGTAGGGTTAACTTATTGTCTTACCTCATATTTCCTGGACATTGTTGTAGCACTCTGTAGAAGTCTGGAACATTGTTTATGCACTGGATAATATTTGTAGAGGTCTTAACCTCTGAAGTGCGCATGGGGGTAATTGGAAACGTCCCCCTGTGCTGACGTATTTGAGGTGTTTCCGTCACTAAAATATTCATTGTGCCATTAATAGCATTAATACTTATCCATATGCGCCTATTATGGGTTGATTATAAAGGTATTAACCTGAAACAACAATAAAACGAGTGAAAACAGCGTTTGGATGGTCAAAATCGTAGATATAGCCCGCGAGTTGTATAATGTATGGGTGAGGCAATCTGCTTTCCCGCCAATTTCCCCCAAGGCCACTGAGACACAGTCGATCGATACTCTCTCTCTCTCTCTCTCTTGCCATCAGTGATGACAACACCCTGCTTGCAACTCGCTAATGTTAGCACAAAAATATACCTCAGAATAAGGGAATAACAGGGAAAATAGGTGATAACTGAAGGAGAGGAGGAAAGTGGGGAAGGAGGGGAGGTAGAGGACTGAGATTTTGCATGGCCCAGGGGCCAAACAAAAATAAAAAAATAAAAAAATAAAAATATATATATTTTTTTTTTTCGATGTCAAAGGTTGATTTTTTTTTTCACTCACTCATAAGAGTCTCCCCGCAGTGCGCCGGGGGAACTCTTATGAGTCTCCCCGCAGCTCCCGGGTTAAATAAACAAGCACAGGGTTTTTGCGGTTTATTTAGCAAGAAAATATAAGTCTGTAGCCCTTAATACTAATTTTGATATATTAGAATATATTACACTAGACGTCCCATGCGTTGGGGAAATGTAATTATAAAGTACTTCTTAATGTGGTCCACATTCCGTTCCAGTCCTCACATTTTACATTGACTGAAGAATTATGCCATTGCCATTTCTTTTACAAGGATGATTACTGACCTTTACTGCTACAGCAGACATGTTGCTCGTCCCCGACGAACTTCAACTTGTGACTGTGACAAACAAAGACACTTTTATTCATGTAGGTCCTCATATCTTCCCCTGTCTGTGCGTCCTGAGTATGTGTTTTCCCTCTGTCCCCGGACATAAATGCATGCGACCTTACCTTGACTCAAGCATCTGTGACTGACTGGCTCATTAAAAGACTGTTCAATAGGCTCCCAGTGTTTCATTCAACACTTGCAGGTTGTTTCAGATATTTGCATTCATAACCAGTTCCAGGTGTCCCTTGTTAGTCTAGATTTAGAATAATAGTTAATAATCATGGGATGTGTCAGGCACCTGTTCACTGCGAAGTACGGATTTCACTGTATAACTGTATCTATTAATGAGAAATAGAGCATACAGCTGTCTAACTCAAAATGCGGAATCAGGGCAAACTGTTCCGTTACGATGTCTGAGGCTGTACGGAGATGGTCAACAGGCAGTAGATCTATGACGATCCATCTCTGATATCACCGTACTCAAAGAATTCATCACATTCATCTTACTTGTGAGTCGTACATCTAGAATTCTAGACTCTATAGGGCTTTTGCTGCAGTCTCCAGGACAGTGAGTCTCTTTCTTAGCTTTTGTACTTCAGAAGCGTGGTCTATTCTAAAGAGCTCATAGGAGAGTAGGTCAGCAAATATAACAGTCCTTTCTTTGTACGCCGTGAGTGAGCATATTTGGCTACCTGGGTAGGGTCTTCAGGCAGGGCCAATTGGATCTTCTGTAATTTATGATTTATACGAGCTACACGTTGGTGTATAAATGTAAGTCACAAGTCACGGGGCATTGTCTGATTAGTCAGCAGGAAGGTGAAAGTAGAGTGCTGAACTGCTACTACATCTTCCGCAAGTAGCACTCTTCCAACTTGGGCTTTCATTAACACCTAAAGAGCGGCCTAGGCGGTATAAAATATGTAGCCACCAGCGGGGTGTTTTTAGCCAAAATAGGGCTGTTTACGTAATCATTTTCATGCCTAAATAAGACCCAGAGCGTAAAACAAGTATCTATCCCTGAAAGGGCATAAACAGAGCTTTCCAATGACACCATAACGATCCTTTTATGACGGCTAGTTTTCTTGCAACAACCGCGCAACACGAGTGCAAAAAGCATGTAATTCGGTACTTTCCCCATACAATTCAGTATGTAGTGAGTGAGAGAGGGAGGGAGGAGGTGGGATTCGTGTCAGTAGGTTCGCCGCGGTGGTCTGGAGCAGTCATACGCTCGCTACTCTCCTGCCACCACTTGTCTCTCTCTCTCAGCAACATTACGTGCTGAAATTGCCACACGACCTATGTCGCGCCCCGCCAGATAGTCCAGATTTATTATACTCGACTTATGTTGTGCGCCGACAGTTAGGGGTTAACCAGGTAATTTTTCTTGAGAGAAAGGGCAAAATTCTATTTGCAGAGGAGCAGTAGAATTCTTCACACATGGCCAGTAGGATGTACTGGTATGAGCGGCTTGCTCTGTCAGATACTGTGTCGTTAACAGAACGATGATTTGATAGATTACTTCACTCTCTGCCTAGAATGGTCTTACTTGCGCAATTTCTTATTGAATACTTCACTCTCTGACTAGAGTGGTCTTACTTGCGCAATTTTTTACAACCGAATTTGTAAGTTGTTTTAGAATGCTCTTTTAGCAAAACGAAGCTTCCGCCTATACTCGTTTGTCTGTGCGGAGGCAGTCGTGGTAGGTGCATTTGGCTGCACCGCCGAAGGTGATGGATCAGGTATAATATGGCCAACTACAGAGAGTTCCGGGCTCACCCGTTTTAACCTGTCATCCTTGAATTACTTCTACCTTCTTTGTGGTAGGGTCTCGAACCTCAAACTTGTTACCGGATGCTGTGTCTGTAACGACATAGGGTCCACTATACTTCGGCGAGAGCTTAGACATTCTCGTCGGATCTAGGCACATAACTTTGTCACCTACGTCAAGGACAGTTTGGTGTGCTCTTTTATGCTGTTTCCTTATCATTCCTGCCCGGGATGCCTGTAAATGATCTCGGATTTGCTGGTGGATCTTGCTAAAGACCTGCAGTTGTCTCTTAGCATAGTCCTCTTGATTATAGACTGGTGTGCGAGGTTTGGATAACAGTTCGTATGGTAGAATCTTGTCTTGTTCATACACGATGTAATGTGGCGTCCTATCCGTTGAAGAGTTTACAGAGCAATTTACACAAGCTGCTAACAGTGGAAGCCAGTCTTCCCACACTTCTTTGAGTGGGTTTACTACATGCCTTAGGAATTCTAGGAGTGTCCTATTTATGCGTCTGATTTGGCTTGATAAGAATAATCTAGAGGAATATAGATTTCTGCGTAGCTTAGCTGTAGCCAGAAATCACGTCAGAAGCTTGTCTTTACCTTCAGAAACTAGTCCTGTATACCTGTCTGCAGGCTTGGGAAGACTGTTCAAGGTAATGTAAAGCCATTTTAGGTTTTCCTTGACTTCTAGATTATGTTTAATATCTGCATGATGTTCCAAGATTTCAAAGATAGCTATGGTAGCTGAGGTAATTTGCAGTCAACTAGCCCAATTGAGAATGGGATCTATTGTGCAAATACATGCTTTCTCAAGTAGATATCACCCATTGATTCTTTCACATTGTGCTTGGTTTCCATCCTGTTTTCGGCGAGGAGGTGCCTAGGAGAGGAATAGCGAATAAGTGAGTAATGTACGAGCCTGTTGGCAATTGGGTCTTTTATATCCTCCTTTAAGCAGGAATAGGACAAACTAGTCTGAAAGATTATAATCAACACAAACCAGCTGGTACTGCTTACATCTGGTGTCGTCTCGGGCATTTCAGCAATTCCAAGAAACACTGTCAAATGGATGTGAATCCGTCTGGTATTCCAGGAGTGTCACAGGTTATGGTTTCTTCTCAAGTACCTTGTAGTAGCACAAGAGAGTCTTTTGATAAAGTGTCGTTTACTATCCTTCTTAATAGTTTTCCAGTAGTACATCTATTTATCGGCCTCAGGAGTTGTTTCCTGTCTGCACATATGAACTGTCCACACCTGTTGGTACAGTTGCTGCACTAGGTAACAAATTGATGGCATCATGATGTTTCGGAAGTACTACTATCTTATCTGGAATGACATATACATGGCTGTATGTGTTGTTGTCAACGGGAAGAGTCTAACCAGAGGTTCTTAGTGCAATTGGGACTGCGACGGATGAACTTGGTTTCTGGAAAAGACATCATCTTCTCCGATTCCAGAAATAGCTTACTTATTGGATATGTAGTGGTTCTATGCTTGCTCGTCTTTCACTTGGCTTCTTTTTAGGTCGGTAACGAGAACACCGGGGCAACTTGCACAATTCTGGAGTGCATAGGCTGCCACGTTAGCTCTTACCCTATAATACTAGAAGATACCTTGAACCCTGGTGACTCTGCGGCAACTTCAGCAAATCCACTGATACAGTGTCGAATGGAAGTGAAGGCGTTGGATACTCCAAGATTGGTGCGGGTCCATCACGTGTCGGGTTAGCTGTAGGAATGCCTCCTACCACCGCGCTAGTCTGCCAGTGAGAATTTATCACCTTTGAGTACCTTTTTGTCCTTGCCTGTCTGTCTGAGTTGAGGACGAAGGAAAGCTCAAGGCTATCTTTTCACGAAGGTTACTACTCTCAAGATGCTACAAGGGTTAACCTTTCTGTTTTGTGATATCTAGTCTCTATGTTATTCATCACTCTCCTTATGTAACCAATGACTAGCATCTTGACTAGGTCACTTGGCATTTTGAATGTTGTACGGAGCTCTTGTGAGAAGAGGAGTTTGTACGAGTGTGAATGCTGAGCATGTTTTGACTGGAATGTAGGCAAGCATTTGGATGAGCTCTGCCTCGTAAGACTTGGAAACATCTTATTATAATTCTAATCTTAAGTTTGTATTTAAAGTGCGACTTTAGAAGGTAATTAACTGCACAGATCGTACTATTCGATGAGAATCCTTTCTGCACGACTCGAGATTGGCTTACTGGGACATCTCAGATACCAATCGTGAATGTACAGTCAAGTCTTCTGGTGTCTATCCATGAGGTGATGGAGTTCCACTTAAGAAAAACTTAGACTTTTGAGTTACTTTGAGAAACTTTATTCCTTTTATTCCTATGGCGTGTAGGAGTTCTGATGGATCAGGCTTTGGGAAGTATTTCCTTAACTTGGCTAGAATATGCTGCGTGGATGTCTTTGTGGTGATCAACCACCTAAAACTATTCCGTACATGGATACCAACTGGGTTGGTGACTACCAAAGAAAGGATGTGTGTTTTATACTTACCTAGGATTACTTTTAGGGCTATGTAGTGCTTTGGTTAAATTCTTTAGTGTTGTTAGTAGTACACTGCGGAAGGCGACTACAATCCTAAGTCTAGGTCTTCGTAGCTTCAGGAGAATGTTTACCTATGCGCTGAAAATACCGGAGTAGATGCGCAAATCATTCTATAACTCTACGGCGGTTCATATCCTCTACAGGGTTTGCCTGCAGGATATCTTAGTACAGTGTAGGTCTGGATGCCATTGGTAATGTACTTACTTGTGCTGTAAAAGGTCTTTCCACATCGGCTATAACTTTCGGGTAGTGTTCTGGGAGATATACCCTATTCTTCTCATAATTCCTTTGTTTTCCGGATACTACTAAGGGAAACTATCCAGGTAACCCAATTGGAAGGTGTGCACCTTCTCTAGTACGAATCCTTCTGAGCTGTGAATGCGAGCGAGAGTAATCTGGTTAGCAATACGGCTCTTGATCCTAGCACACTTAGGATCTTGCAGGTGAAACTGGTCATGCTTGTTGACACAGTCGCTGCTATAATGATCGAATGCAGGAAAGAACACGTAATGCGTGTTGTGTATGTACTTCGAGAGTGTTGATTCAACTGAGACCTATGCACCATCGACTTGGAACAGATTCCAAGGATGCGCAAGCTAACTGCCCATGCTTGTTGGAACAGCTGTTGCATGATCAGTGCTGGGGATAAATCGGATCGAACACAGTACGGAGTACCGGAACAACTATGGGTGAAGCTCAATCTGTGAAACTTCATGTTGATGTGGTTATTCTTCAGATTCATTATGTCTTGGACATAGAAAATTTTGACCTGTGCGGAACCTTGTATATGCTTAGTCATTTCGACTACACAAACTATGTGTGAGTTTCGTAGGATACCTGTGTCAAAAGGTGTCTACCGCCACAAGAATGTATTGGGGACTACGTGTGGGATCTTGGTGTGAGGTTGAATCCACCACGTAAAACTGGCTTAGTCACATATAACCTTAGTGTAAGGTGTTGATTGTGATGCAAAATGTCGACCGTGGAGGGATCTCATTCTCTGCGACTCCGGGGAGGTTGTACTGCAGAGAGTCTGGCGATTTTAGATTTGGGACTAAAGGATCTGACCCGCTGGTAGAAACCAGAATCGCAAAGGAGGCGACTCATCTCTTGGTCTACGAAGTGTGTCTACACGAGGGCAATCCTTGGTGTCGTGTTCATACGGAGTTTCACAAACGATGCAGTATCCCCTTCGTGCAGGTCTTTCTCGATGCTTATGGCGAGGGTTCCGTTGTGGTTTTCCTGCCCTACGAGATTTTGTATGCACTCGGGATTTGCGTGGTGACGTGTATTTCTGCTTTGGGAGTAATTGTGGATGGAGTGTCCAGCAATTTTTCTTAGTATGACCAAATTTATGGCAGTGGCCACACTTCTTAGGGATTGCACCAGTTCTTCTCGGAGGCGAAGGGGTCGGACTGGGTCTGCGTCTCGCCACGCAAGAGTGGTTTCTCCTTGCATTATGATTGCAGTAGTCACATCCTGTCTGTGATACTGTCACTATCTCACGAGCTCTTCTTGGACTGGCAAGATAAATTAGCTCGGGGTCTGGTCTACGAGCTCTTCTTGGCTTGACAAGAATAATTTGCTCGGCCTTTTAATTGGGGTGGAGCCTTGGAACCAACTTGAGAAGAGATGCGGGAACAGTCTCTGCTGTAGCGCCTGGAATCTCGGGAGCTGGGCCCGACGAGGTCTCAGAAGCAGTACCTGTGTCCGCAGCAATGCTCGCATCAGTGTCCGAAGGTGACTCCGGGGACTCCGGGATAATCTCTAAACTTGGATGAGACCTTGGAGTTTGTTTAGCGGCTGGGGTGATGGATTTCCTTGATTGGTGACCATGTAACTTCCAGTGCTAGCGAAGTTTGCGAATTTTACCCATAAATCCTCGTAGCTTGATGTCTGAAATGGAGTGGTTGCTTGAGCGAGGTCTATAGCACTTCCTGGTTTCAGATGTAACCGGACAAAGGCAATTTTGTTTACGGCCTTTTTGATGTTTCGGGATTTCATGTACTCGTCTATTCTGTGTAGGAAAGAAAATGGTCCAGCTGGGTAGTTTGGACAATTCTTCCCAGAAAACATAGGCAAGTGGCCTTTATGCTGTGACTGAGCATCCACGTGAGAGTTGCCTCTGGCTGTAGCTGTAGTGGTAGCTGGCATAGCTATACCTGTCATAGCTGTAGTCGGAGCTGTAGCTGTAGTTGTAGCTGTCATAGTTGTAGGTGTAGTAAGATCTTCTGAAGACTTCTCTACACCTGACTCTACATAACTTTCCCTAGTCCTTGAAATTTAAAAATATGAAACTTACCTTTGGAATGCAGGTATTGTACACTAGCGTTTGTACAAATATTTAAAATGTAGGACGTTTGTAGGGGAAAAATTCTGATAATTGCGTGGCACAGTCTCAGAATAACATAACCTTGGTGCCTGGGCGACACTAAGGGCCTTATATTTGATGTGCAAATATGTTAGAATTTCGCTTGCGCTAAGGATGTATCAGGGCGGCCCGATGTCTCCTTGAAAGAGTTAGCTAGTCGTTCAGTCAAGTTGGCAATGTCAAAAGCAAGTTTTGTCCCTACTTCTTTCTCAAACTCTGTGTCTGACTGAGGCTCAATTCCCGCTCCTTCTAGTTTCTCTTGTGAGTTGCTAAGATAATTAAAGGACATGGGGGCAAATGACACTTTTGGTAAAGATACTTGGACTGAATGTCATTGACAAATAATCCCACAAAAAAAAATTGTTATCACAGGTACAAAAATGTTGGTAGTAGGGATTTCTATTAACCACACTCCCATACCCAAGTTTGTATGGATGATAATGGTGGTTAGTCTAATGAGTTCAGCAACAAAAAATACAAGGAAGTCTAGGAAAATTCAAGTTAGTAAGGCACTGTATAGGGATACTCTCTTACTTGGAAAATCAGGTTAGTAAGGCACTATAGGGATAGCCTATTCTCTTACTAAGAAATTGAAAAAAGACACAAAACACGAAATAACTAAAAGAAGGGTTTGATCACTGTTAGAAAACCTCTTAATGTACTGTTACTGCAAAATAAAATATATTACTGTGAGACCTTTAAATGTAAAACGTCTAAGGGCGAATTATTTAAGGAAGTAAGTATATTTTCTCCTAGTGTGAGATTAAGGTTCTTGAAACAATACTTGAATTGACTAAATCGAAATAGAGTTAAAATGTACGTACATTCACACTTTAAAATTCGTTAAGTAAATAAGTAGTTAGATATCAAGATAATTTATTCACTGTGGCATTGCTGTGTCGTAAGTTTACTAGTAGGCTATTAATTTACAAGTATTATTACGTGTGTATGTAGTATATCACTAATCACTAACCTATTACATTAATTGGTACTGCTTGTAGGTTGTGTTGCTTGAAGACGTCTACCAGCTGTTTTGATTGAAGTATTCTGGGAAATGTCCGTAGCGTGATGTGCTGCCTCTCTTGTCATGACGCGCCTGATGACGTCATCCACGGGGTGGAAGGCGCGGTGCTGTGGTGGTGAGGTTGTTGTTGGTTGTCATCCTGGTTACCTGGTTGTGCCGGTTGATGCACAGGGTCGTGTGGGGAGTGTCTAGTCAGCGATTATGTAGCTAACGTCTTGTTATCTACTCCTCCAGTACCAACTCACTCTGATTTGCACTCTACTCCTTTCTTCACTGAATACTTTTGTCTTTGTACACTATTTTTTTTCTTTGTTATTTCCTTTTAGCTCAGGTATTATATATTGTCTATAGTTGTTTGTTCTAGGTTGCTATACGGTTATTAAGTGTCTAATTAATTGTTCTTCGGAGGCTTTTTTGTTTGTTTTATACTTTAATGGTTCGTTTTACTTTAGGGGTTAATCGCATCCCTTAGCTGCCTACCAATATGTAGCGGGCGGTTTAAGGTGGAGGCACTGAGCGGAATGAGTAGGGTTAACTTATTGTCTTACCTCATATTTCCTGGACATTGTTGTAGCACTTTGTAGAAGTCTGGAACATTGTTTATGCACTGGGTAATATTTGTAGAGGTCTTAAATAAACAAGCACGTGGCTTTTGTGGTTTATTTAGCAAGAAAATATAAGTCTGTAGCCCTTAATACTAATTTTGAGATATTAGAATATATTACGCTATTACGCATGGGACATGCGTTGGGGAAATGTAATTATAAAGTACTTCTTAATGTGGTGTATACTCAGAGTTGAGTGTGTACCGAGATAAGTACTTTATTTAATACTTAATGAAAGTTGTCTACTTAATAATAGCAACCTAGAACTATGAGCTGTCTTCCAAGTAATTAATAATGATCTTTCCTGTAAAGAGAGAGAACAAACGATTAGTGAATTACTAGAACGCATGTATGTCACTGATACTTTTTATGTACTTGTACACTTATAATGGTCACGAATCCTACCCAGAGGGTTGAAGTGAGGGACCCTCCTTGGGAGGCTGTAGTGTGCTGACTGATTCTCCCCACCCTGCTTGAGGGAGGGCGCGGCTCAGCAACACCATGTGACAACTGGGTGTGACAAAGTTGCTAGCAATTACTTCTCGATAACTTGGCAACGGATGTGTGATACCATTTGGTGATCGTGGGATCCGTGCTTGCCTTCGCACAGTGGACAGTTACCAGCGTCCATTGTGATGGTGTGATCTTCTATTGGGAGACAACACCAACACACTTACAGTTCTTTTAATAGGTTGTTATAATGGTGTGAGTTATATATGTGATTATATGGTTTATCTTAGAAGTGTACAGTCGCTCAGAATGCGCTGTTACAAGATTAAATTTGTGTTTGCTTTGATGTAACCCTGGAAAATAAAATTAGCGTGCCAAATTTTATTAAAGATCATCAGAGGTATTAAAGTAATAGTTCACCTGGACCTTCGACCCTCATCTTGACCTTCATGAAGTCTGAAAGTTTTACATTTTAATTTTCATTTAAAGCACAACTGTCTCTACGAATGTTGTGAAGTTTACATTAATAGTAAACACAAATAGCATATTGACATTATATTTGACCTTGACCTATCAAATGGAATTATATTATTCTTGTATGACCTTGGCGAAGGTATTCCGAATATATATGATATGCCTAGTGTGAATCTTACAGTAAATATGAACTACTAGTAAAAATCTTATTTTAACCTTTAAGCTTGACCTTTGACCTTGAGCTTCAATCTTAGTCATTTTTATTGAGGATTTAGTCAACTAAACACCAATGTTCGTATCAACTAGTATTATGAATATGGTGTAATTTGTATACAAACCAATAGAATACAATTATTGATCATATACTGTGACCTTGACCTTTGACCTTTGAGTAAGAATAAAATACATATATTTTTGGATGGTCGTCGCATTGACCAACTGAAATTGCCTGTACAATTTAGTGACAATACATTAAACAGTCTAGGAGGATTTTAGAGAAAATGACAAACACTCTTGCTTTGACCTTGACCTTTGACCTTAAATATTACAGTATTTATGGGAAATGTTATATATATATGCTATTTAAGTAATAGGCAACTAACACAGCTAGTTTTCCAAAATTTGAGTAATCTTTTGTAATTAATAATAAAAGTTGACCTTTGACCTTGACTTGTGACCTTGACCTGTGACCTTGACCTATATGTTAGAGTACATTTTTGTTTGGATTAACATTGCCCATGAAAATCAAATAAGCATGCCTAATTTCATTACAAAATATCAGTTGCGTTTATATATATTAATAGTTTAGTTGACCTTGACCTTTTACCTTAATCTTGGCCTTTATGATGTCTCAAAATGTATTATTTTCCTTTTAATTTAGAGTGCAACTATCTCACCAAATTGTGCGAAGTTTGCATAAGTACTAAAGAAAATAGCATATTGACCTTTTATTTGACCTTGACCTGTGACCTTGACCTTTCATATGGAAATGTATAATGTCTTGTATGACTTTGGCCTAGGTATTCCGAATATACATGGTAAGCTTAGTAAGAATCTAACAGTTAGCATAAGAACAACTAGTAAAAACTTAGTTTGACCTTTGACCTTGACCTTTGATCCTACCCCATTGAATATTTATCTAAAACTTGGGCAATGTGATATCACCGTTACCAGTAACTTGCATAGTGAAAATTAAGACATTGGAGTAAAAACAAATAATAAATAGTAAAAGTTGACCTTCGACCTTGACCTGTGACCTTGACCTTTATGTAAGATTACATTTGTTGTTTTCATTGACATTGCCCAGGAAAATCAAATAAGCATACCTAATTTCATTATCCCTTGTTTATCGGGGCCCGAGTTAAGTCCGTATCGAAAAATTTGGACTATGTGGCGGGGCCCGACTTAAGTCCGAGTGCAATTTTGGCTCTGAGAGAGAGAGACGAGTGACGGGAGGAGCATGGGTTACCTCATGACCGCTCGCCACGGCCGCCGTGGACCAACTGAGATGTACTCCACTTACATCCACCCTCACTCCCTCGCTACATACGTAATTATATAAAGAAATTACCGTATTTTAGCGATTTTGCCCTTCGGTTGCGCGATCGTTGCAAGACAACCAGTGATCGTAGAAGGATGGTTCGGGTGTCATTGGAAAGCTCAATTTACGCCCTTTCAGGAATACATACTTGTATTACGCTCTGGGTCTTGTTTATGCATGAAAAAGAGCACGGAAACAACCCCATTTATGGTTAAAAAAAAAACCGCTGAGCCGCACAGTGAAATATACTCCACCACCCGCTCTTTGAGCGTTAAAGCCCCTCAGTTAGTTTCATATATATGAATAGAATAGTTTACCTTGATCTTTGACCTTTATCTTGACCTTTATGGTATGTGTCTCAAAATTCATTATTTTCCTCTTCATTTAAAGTGCAGCTATCTCACCAAATGTGAAGTTTGCATGAGAAGTAAAGAAATGAGCATATTGACCTTATATTTGACCTTGAGCTGTGACCTTGACCTTGACCTTTCATATGGAATTGTATAGTTTTTGTGTATGACCTTGGCCTAGGTATTCCGAATATACATGGTAATCCTAGTGAAAATCTAACAGTTAGTGTAAGATATACTAGTACAAATCGTATTTTGACCTTTGACCTTGACCTTTGGCCTTATCCTTTAGAATATTTATCTAAAATTTGGTCAATAAAATATCAAAGTTACTAGTAACTTACATAGTGAAAATGAAGACATTTGCGTAAAAACTAACAAATATGAAATATTTACCTTTTCTTAACCTTGACCTTTGACCTTTACCTTTAAGTTAAATTGAAAATCTATTTTTGACTGACCATCACATTGACCAAATGGATATACCTGTGAAATTTGGTGAAAATCCATTGAACGGTCTATGAGGAGTTACCAGACAGACGGATGACGGAAGACGACGATGACGAAGAACGACGACGGACAAGCTGACTTGTGGTGCACAGTATACGAGCCGGATCTGTGTGCGCGATACCACTCTGCTTTGCAGAGTTGATAATCTACATTACCTCTCTCCATAAAGTAGGTGTGCAGTGTTCGCATTACTAAAAAAAAAGAAAAAAAAAAAAAAAATCAACTCTGCTACCTAGAATTCTGCAAGTAGTATTGAATCTCTTAGGTAAAATCGGTTTATATACAGTATATATACTGTATATATATTAAATTTGTTTATACTCTCAGTCGGACTTGAACCACCGGCAGTCAGAACAAGTGCCCATACTTTAATCCACTTTACCACAGCATGATAGAGGATACTTGTGTGTATTGGATTAAAGTATATAGACACTCGTCCTGACTGTTGGTGGTTCATGTCTGCCAGGGAGTATATAATATAATCACATTTATGATCACATTGAATCTTAACCATTAGAATATTTATCTATAATAAGGTCAGCGAAACACTATTTTGTAGCATTTTGAATATGGTGTAATTCAAATTGACTATATATATAAATAAATAAATAGTGACCATAATATGTGACCTTCACCATTCACCTTGACCTTTGAATAACAAAAACACTTAGTATGGACAAGTGTTGCATTGACCAACCGAATTTGCCAGCAAAATTTGGTGACGATACGTAACCCGTTCAGTACAGTTCTGTCGGTTTCATTTCATACTGGATGTTAAGATGATTTTATTTAGTTTATGAAGGGCCTCCATAAAATTAGCAGGCTTTCAACTATCTAAATTAACCCTTTTTACTACCACAGATCCTTCATAAGCTCCACAAAATCGTCTAATTATGGCTAGAATAAAATAAAAAAGACGTCACCGGTACACAATGGGTTAAACAGTCTAGGAAGAGGATAAAGCAAATTATTAACACTCTTCTTTTGTTCTTTGACCTTGACCTTTAACATTAAGTATTTTAATATACAGTATATATATATATATATATATATATATATATATATATATATATATATATATATATATATATATATATATATATATATATATGATTGAAATATATGATATCTAAGGAAAATGCAATTAAAAGTTGTCAGTTTATCGAAAATTGAGTATTTTTATGATGAAGGTTAACTTTTGACCTTGGCCTGTGACCTTGACCTTCATGTAGGATTATATTTTTGTTTGCTTTGATGTAACCCCCTAGAAAATCAAATAAATATGTCAAATTTCATTAAAGGTCATCAGTTAGTTTAAGAGGTATTAAAGGAATAGTTGACCTTGACCTTTGACCTTCATCTTGACCTGCATGATGTCTGAAAATTTACATTTAATTTTCCCTTACAGCACAACTGTCTCAACAAATTTTGTGAAATGTACATGAATAGTAAAGCAATTAGCATATTGACCTTATATTGACGT